>CAEFZY010048069.1:0-43135 GCA_903066815.1 Brachyrhaphis roseni | reverse complement strand
CACTTCACAGGTGTGCCCTGTCAGGTTTTTCTACAATCTAATCTACAATTTTCATAGTCATGAAAATAAAGAAAACCCATTGAATGAGAAGGGTGTGTCCAAACGTTTGGTCTGTACTGCATATATATATTAAAACCAGTTTCTCTGATTTTAAGTATATGTATGTTTGAGTAAAATGAACATTGCTCTTTTATTCTATGAATTGAGTGGACATGACCAAAGGCTGCAGCTGCTCCTGCATAATGTCCACAAGGAACAGGGACAAAATTGATAAAGCTTTATATCAGGACCAGTTTGTTTGTTCAACCTCCCAAACGCACCAAGACATAATTTCTTAGAAAAGTTAAAAAGTGACCCAATGACCTTGCAACTTTCTGCCATTGTTTCAGTATTGTTACCTTTAGTTTCCGTGTTACAGACATGGCTCCACGGATGCTGGGACCCAAAAATCAGTTAATCAAAGTCATCATGAACAACCGAACCTTCCTCAACTGCCCTTTCTTTGGCTCTCCTTTACCTGAGCTTCGCTGGTGAGTTTTTCCAAACCAACACAGCTCCTGCGATGTAAAATGACTTACCAAGTCACTGACAGGTCGCACAATTTAGCTGTATGTACGGCCTGTGATATCTGATTGGTTAGTATTAATGTGTTTTAGGGAATTTGTTTTGTTAACCAAAGCTAACCTTCACCTTTACTCTGAAGGTTTAAGAATGGCCAGGGCAGTGGGCTGGATGGGGGTCAGTACCGGGCCCACATCAATGGCACCCTGGAGATAAAACGCGCTCGGAAGGAGGATGAGGGCATCTACACCTGTGTGGCTAACAACATGTTGGGCAATGCTGAGAACCAGGTTCAGCTGGAGGTCAAAGGTCAGACATTGCATTGCCCTAACACTAACTGTCACGAGTCATTTTCTTTCCCTGTGCCAAATAGCCTGCTGTTTGGGGGCAAGTCAAGCTCATCGGTGCCTTTTCTTGACATACCTTGTGTGTCCATTTGTATTCCAAGTTTAATACAATTAGAAGACATCAGGAAAGATTTTTTTTGTTAAATAGAGGAAAAGCGTGACACCATCAGGAATTCATGAGTACTGGGGTTAACAGGTGGTGGAGGGAAAAAAAAGGCTTCATCTTTCAAAACTCAAATGAAAAACAGATACAGAAAAGAGTTTTGGACAGACTGGTAGTTTAAACTCATCAGTGAAAAACATCTTCGGTGATTAAAACTGACTGAGTGAATAGTTTTTATGGAAGTACATTTACGATGTCTGAAATTACTGATCTAGGAATAGTTGGCCATAAGAAGGAATGTCAGTACTTAATCGTTTTATTTCCTCAGAACTTTGTTTCTACCAGTTGATCACGCCTCTCCTCTTCAGATATATGTTATTCCTTTTCTGTTGGAGGTGAAGGTCTTCATGGGAGCGAACCACTTTAACTAGTCTGAGATCCCTGAACGAGAAAGAGCCAGAGGAGGGCGAGTGGGAGAAAGGCTTTTAGTAAAACAGAATTTGATATAGAGATGTGATGATGAGGTCTCACAAAGATGCTGTTTAGACGTCATACTATGTGACTGTCAGTGTGCCTATTTCTATTGTTTGTTCTGTCATTTTAACTCTGATTTAGAGCCTACTCGTATAATTCAAGCTCCCACGCACCAGTCAGTTTTGAGGGGCTCTAAAGCTAGCTTCCACTGTAAGGTGGTGTCAGACCCCAGCCTGCCCACCAAGGTGACCTGGACCAAGGACGGAGAGCGCCTGGATCTGGGATGGAGGTATGACACCTGATTGTTTTTACCAACTAAGCCTCCTTTTTTAAAGTTTATATCAGAATCAGAACATTTTGGATTTAAATTTGTTTCCTGGATGGGATTTTTGCTGCATGTCAGTCCACTTTTCCTACTTTCACTTTTTGAATGTAGTCATCATATACTCAGCCCAATAAGTGTTAGGTTCATTTTGAGCTTGTTGTAGGTGGTCAATAAATCTGATTGTTTATTTCTCTTTAAATGGTCCGTCATTAGTAAAGAAAAGTAGAGTTCAGTATATGGATTGCTACCACAAAAAACTTGGCAAACCCTCTTGGCTAAACAGCTCATCCTGCCGTTGGGTGTCGTTTATTGAATTGGATGATTAAAGTTTGAAGAAGCAAGATACTTTGGCGATTTAACAATTTAATTATTTAACAAATAGGTATGTTGCTCAGTCATACACAATACCACAACACCCTGAAACGCCTCACCATCCTGGCCACCAGCTTGGTCACACACTGCTGTGGGATGACATCTCAATCCTCAACCAGCATTTGTAGCAAGTTAACACTGGCAGTGTGGTTGTGTTGGTCACTGCGACCAACAAACAGCAGACCAAAGTTGACCTTTCTAGTGTTCAGTGGGGTCAAGGTCATTAGTGTAGGCAGGCTTTCTGTCCTTCCAGCGGCCAGATTGTGGAGGTTGCATCAAATTCAACCAACCAACCAACCAAGCAATCGATTGATCCATCAATCAGCCATTTATATAATCCTTTAAGTATCCACAATATTGATGACCAAAGTGCTTGACAAAATCAACATATACAAGAAAAAATAAATAAAAGCAAGGTTAAAACAAGGCAGAAAGTAGAAAAACCCAAGTACATGCAAACCATAAGTGGCGTCACGTTTTTAATTTTGTAAAAGTCTGAATAGAAAACCGTTGTTAGCTTTGATTTAAAAAGATCCCGTTCGGTTACAGATTGGAGTAACCGATCTGTAACCGAACGGGTTACGGATCGGTAATCGGTAACGAGTAACCTGCTAGTAGAAGCAGGTTCCACAGTTGAGGTGTGGCTACAGAAAAAGCTTGATTACCCCAACGTCTGTATTTTGCACACGGAACAGCACGTAAATGTTCACTGGTGGGCTACGATTGATCCAAGTGACAACTGTAACCCAGATTGTCACTAATCAATCCTATCATATGCAAGGAAAAAAGCAGAGGGCCTACAATTTAGTCTTGTGCCAATCTACCTTAATTTTCAGTAAACACGCTGCTGGATGTTACTTAACAACCAATTCGTTTTCTGTCCTCCAGGCTGAAGAAGGATGAAGAGTCCCTGACCATCCCGTCTGTCAGTGAGAACGATGAGGGAGTTTACACCTGCACTGTTAAATCTGAGATAGACCAGGACTCAGCCTCAGCCCGCCTCACTGTCTTAGGTACACTAGTGTATAGAAAGGTGCTGCAAAGCGTTAATGTGATCTGACAGAAACACAATGCCCTGTACCAATGATGTTCATTAAGTACAATATAGCTAACTCAGTGTCTTCACATAGACTCATAGACGTAGAGTAGATCACTGTGCGTAGTGATGGGATGTATTGTCTGAAGAAAATATGAAAACCAGCAGTATGTGCAGCAGTGTGTATTTCATACAAGAAGAACTCGATGATAGAATAATAACGTGTCGTTTGTAGGGAAGCCAGCTAGTTTGAATAACTTGTAGCAAACACTAAATGTTCCAGCCTTGCATTTAGCTAGACAGCAATTTGCTTCAAGAAAACAACACATGTACTGAGATGTAGCAAATTAAAGAAGGTAATCTATTTAATCATCTTCTAAGCTCTGCATGAAATGAATGTCTTTATCAGAAGTTATATACAATTCGATTGTAATGATACTCAAGTTATATTTTAACGGGGTTTCTCCTTTGCTGTTTCTTGGCTTGTAGACTAACCTAACTAATCTAACCTTTATCCCCACCTCCTGACCCACAGAGGACGCCTTCCTCAACCCCTCAGTCTTTAGTGCCTTGCCTCCAGGTAACACATGGCTCAGCTGGAAGCTCTTCTGTCTGTTTTTTTTTTTTTTTCATGTCCTGATGCCTTATTATCTACTTCATGTTTTTGCTTCCACCTCTATATTTGCAGCATTTGAAATTTCCCTCCTTTTTTATGTTTTGTCACATTACAATCACTAATTTATTTTCTTTCTTTTTTTTTTTCTGTTGGGATTTTTATGTGTCTGTCCAAAGCAGAACAGAATTGTGATGTAGAAGTCAAACGAGGCACGGCATCGTACAAATATGAAAACAATGTAACATATGTGTCTCTACATCTAAAGACTTAGGCCCAAAACACATCGGATCTGTTTTGGCATGCGATTCCGACGGAAAGTCAGGTCGGATGATGTTGGCAGCAGTTTCAACGCCTTAAAGTCAATGGACCCTAGCACGAGTCAGACAGGAAGTGAGACACGGTGGCAAAATAAAATGCATCTGCTTTGGGGGAAAAAAATACTAGCTTAAATCTTTTACTTGTAAAAAAAAAAATAAAAATAGTAGTGTACTACTTATCCACAACGGGAGCTCAAAAGTACAGAAAAAATGAAAGAGTGAAAGTGTGGTCTTGTTCGAGCAGCTTTTGGGTTTACTGGCAGACTGGTTTGTGTTTACTCTGGCAGGATTTCTGGCTCATCGTTGACAGTCGAGTCGGAGCCTGTGTGCCAGCTAAAAATCTGATTTTAGTGGGAAAAGCTATAAGCTAACGATGTGTTTTGCGACTTACCTTGTTCCTCATTCATCTTTACAAAAGTGTCCACTCATTCAGAGTGGATTAAGATTGTCTGTGGAAATGAGTCGTACTACAGATGAATTTGTGCTTTGATGAGCACCATTTCCAGGTCTTCCTTGAAAAAGAGAAGTTGTCTCAAGAGACTGCCTGCCAAAATAAAAAAGTAAATTTCATTGTTGCTAAGGCTTTGTGTCCTTTGGTGCCTCTAACAAATTTTCTTCACAAGTATGCACTTTGGTTTGTTTTGGCCTATCACATAAAATCCCAGTAATATGTGCAAATGTTTGTAGTGATGAACAAAATAACATTTTCAATTGTTGGAATAACAGAATTAATTAAATATCAGTGAAAGTTTTTTTTTTGTTTTTGTTGGCCCTTTGGTTGAAAAGAGTACAAGACAGATTTTATGATATTTTATTATTTTTATGGTTTTTGTTTTGTTTTATTTATTTTCTAAGTGTTTTGATCGTCTAACCAAATACAGACAGTCCTAGTGCCATGAATGAAGGTTGTTGTGTGGGTGCTTATGAGCGGTATTATCCTGTGTTCCTCTGCAGACCGTCCCGACCCACCAATAGATCTGGATCTGTCAGACCCATCAGCCCGCAGTGTTCGCCTCACCTGGATTCCTGGGAACGAGCGCAGGAGCCCTGTCACAGGTACGTTCTGGCCGTGTGAACCTGTGCTTCCTTTGAGGTGTATTCTTCCTCTCTCAGCTAAAAAGCATTCATGTAGGTCAACTGCCTTTTCATAGAAAAGTTGCCTGTGGCGTAGAGTGCGATTGTACGTTTTTGTACGTTTTTAATAACAGTGTTTCCATTACAAATTGGTGCAGATCTTGGTCTATATTTTGCTAATGTCGAAAAACACATCTTTGCAATCGAGGTGTTTCCATTAAATAAGAAAGGAAATGAAAATCACATGGTTGTTCACGCCATAAGTGATTATAATCTTGGCAGCGACAGATGTAGACACGAGACATATTCATAACTCAGTCGTGGCGTTAGCGCTCATCATCTATTGGACATCAGAGGAGATGTCAGCGTTTTATTCAGTCATTGGAGTGGCGAACGCCTCCTACTCGGGAGCGGCTAAGTATACAGCGTTTTGGAAAAATTGTAGTCTATGATTTTAGAGAAGAGCTATGGATTCAACACGTTGGAATGACACACAACTTTTCTATGAACTGTGTGAAGCTGAGAGCTCTGCTGGAGCCAGTTGCACATTGTCAGAAAAAAACTAAAGCAAACCATCATTCTCCTACTACTTCCTGTCGTCTTGTTTGTTGTTTCTGCCAGTAGCAACATCCAGCTGTTGATCACGTGACTAGTGTGTTAAAAAAGTGCTTACAGTGCAGTTTTGCAAAAATGCATCTATCTCGACATGGCTGAAAAGCCCATTCCTAGCTCAAAAACACTTTATCGAAAAGGCCAACTTTTTCTACATTTCAGTTTCCATTAAGCAAATTTAATGTTGTAGTTTTATGTTGCGCAATTTTATGCTTAATGTAAATGCAGCTTATGTCACCATGGTGAACTAGCACTTACTGCCTCTCGTACAGTGACCACTGGAGGTAAGATGCTGCCCCCTTTGAGCTCTGACAAGGATGAAAGCCATATTTTCAGGACAAGCTGTAGTTGGCTTACTGTCAGACAGGAAGTGTAACATCCTCGAAGTTCTCCAGATTATCACTGTGTCATCCTTACATGGTTTCATTCTGAAGCCCGTTGTGCTTTCTGCAGAGTTCTTGGTCCAGTTCGAGGAGAACCACTGGGAGCCGGGCAGATGGCAGGACCTGTCCTCTTTCCCCGGAGACCTCAACTCTGTCATCCTGCAGCTTGCCCCCAACGTCAATTATCAGTTCAGGGTCATTGCCATTAACTCAGTGGGTCGGAGTCAACCTAGTCAGCCCTCGCCTCGGTACAAAACCACCGCGGCACGTAAGTAGCATCAAATCTAAAATCACATTCTGTGCGTGCCTCTGGCTTGAGCCAGACGATAATTTGGTCAAACGTTTCATTTGCTGTACAGGGACAGCTCTTTATTTAGTAAAGATCTCAACAAACAGTACCATATGACACCCCCGGTGAAGATTTGTAAAAAATGGTAATTTGATGAAAGTTACCTAGTAATCAATAACACCGTGTTGGATGACACTCAGCGGTCTCATTTTGTCTTAGCCAGTCCTTAACATGGGAAACACAAGAGCACACGCCACATATCTTATGTTAAACATATGTTAATAAACCTATGTTTATTAACATAGGTTAGAAAAATTATTGCAAGAAAACATCTACTTGCTCATATTTGATATAAATCTATTCATCGTTTTGAAATTCAGCCCCAGATGCCATTCCCAGAGATTTACGTGGTTGGGGATCCGATAAGGACAACATGGAGATCACCTGGGAGGTAAGGTGCCATGCAATAACAGAATCAGGGAAGCAAATCGCTCATCATTCAGAGTGATTGGTAAAAATATTTGAAGAAGAAGATCATAACTAGTTTTAAAAACGGAAATCAGCCTCGTCGGTGGCGCGGATGGTAGAGTGTGCGACCTCAGTCCTCCACGGGGTCGAGTCCCGGCCTGTTGACCTTTGCTGCATGTCTTCTCCATTCTCTCACAACCCGTCTTCCCTGTCAATCTGGTGTGAAATACAGTCCACTGGAGCCGAAAAACATTCAACGCATGCCTTAAGCTAGATTGCTCCAGTGACCTCCTGCTGTTGACCTGTCAGAACTACATGCTCGCCTGAAAATCCTTATGACATTTAGGTGTCAGCATCAGAAGCACTGGTTATCAAAATAAATCTACAATAATAAAGAGTAAATTCTGAACCATTACATGATTCGAGACTAACGAAGCACCAAAACATAAACTTTACAATCCAGCTTCTCCACTTGCAGTTAGAAATAACTTTATACAGTAGTTAGTTTTATATTTTATGTTAACTTTATTAATATTTAAATTCTTAATCTTTTGGCACAACCTTTTAAACTTTTCACCTTGTTATTATTATTGACCTCCTTACAGATTCCTTCTGATTTTTTTTTATTTTCTGTTTCACGCCACATTAAGACCTTTCAAATCGTCAAACCGGCAGCTTGAACTTGAAGCTTGATTTGTTTCTCTAGCCGCTGCGCGATCTGGAGAAAAACGGCCCAAACCTGCAGTACAACGTGTGGTGGAGACGGAAAGACTCCGGCGACGACTGGACCAACGTGACCACGTCTGAGACCAAATACGCCGTTCGCTACACTGAAACATATGTGCCTTACGAGATAAAAATCCAGGCCAGGAATGAGTTGGGATCAGGACCCGAGTCTAACATCGTCATTGGATATTCTGGAGAGGACAGTGAGTATAAATAAGAAATGCAACAAATGTATAAACAAAATAATAATAATTTTTGTGAAAACCTTTCATGTTTAGAAAAACAAACTCCTGAGTAAACACATCGGGGTGATGGTTCTGTTTTCAGAGCCCGCTGATTCACCGTCTGAGCTGCGGGTGTCGAAGGTTGGCAGCACCAGAGCAAACATCCACTGGAAGCCTGTAGATCTGAGTTCTGTCCAGGGAGAATTCAAAGAGTACAGAGTGAGAACGAGGAACATTTTGAATTGAGAACTGACTCCACTGTACACCCCCTCCTCCCCTACTTTCTGACTTTTCATCTTACCCATGCGTCCTCTCTTTTGTAATTCCCAGTTGTACTACTGGCGCGAGTCCAGTCTGGTCCCGGGGCTGGTGGTGAGCAAGGAGAAGAAGACCACTGGATTCTACACGACTGTGCCAGAACCGTCTGGGATTCTCAAAGACTTGGTGCCCTACTCTAAATATAAGATGTTCATGGTTGTGGCCAACAGTCGCTATGAGAGTCTACCCAGCAACAATGTGGAATTCACCACTGCGGAGGGCGGTGAGGACCCAACGAACCACACGTTATCATAAACATCAATGTCGTAGGAGGGTCATGCAACCCTTTAATTGGTATGTTCAGATTATATCAGTGTCTCTGTCATTCACACTAGCTGTGTTTACGATTTTACATTAGAGCGATGGATTCAACACGTTGGAAAGACACAACTTTTTATGAACTGTGTGATTCTGCGAGAGCTCTGGTGGAACCAGCTGTACATTGTCCAAAAAAAGCCCCCCAAAAACAAACTATCATAATTTTATTGCATATTTGTGTTTTATTTAAAAAAAACAACAACAACAAAAAAACAGTCATTACTTTCAGAAAATAAAACATCCTCAATCTGAACTTGAACACATTTTTAAGAGTTTCTTTTAAAACCATGACAGTCTTTAGTTTTAGATGCATTTTAGTAAAACTGGAAAAAGACATTTAAAGCACATGCTGTCCTGTATGTTTTATATGTTTAGCTCATTCAAATATATAATTAAAATTGATAGGGTGTATATGAATGATATGGATATGTTTAACATTTGCAGAACTACTCACATAATTATTTTCTTTAAACAAACCATCCTGTGATTCATACTAACCACAGTGGCCCCTAAAGGCTTTGACTGGACAACACTGGTATAAAGTTGAGAGATTTGTTGTAGCCACTAGTCATTAGTAATTAGTTGCAGAATTTTATGTCCAGTATTTGGTCTAACCGTGTTTCTTTGTTTCTTTTCTCATGTTCTTTTCATGTTTTTCTCTTCTGACTTGAAATATTTGCAGTTCCGGATGCTCCCCGGTTCTTCAGGATTAACCGCAGAAGTCTGGACACACTCTACTTGGAATGGGGCAAACCATTAGAACCCAACGGCATTCTAATTGGATACCAACTCGTATACCAGAGAGGTGACTTCATCTACTTTGTGACTCTTCCAACTAGGACCGGACAATATGGCTGAAAAACATATTATTAATTAGTTTTAGTTCTTTGTTTTAAATATCAGAATTACCTACCAACTGGTGGTGTGACCTTTCCTGTTTTACCCACAATTTTCACTCCAAAGAACAAAGCAAAAACAAAACTAAGACCTGTTGTGGGATAGTAATCATCATCTCTGTGGAGCCGTTATAGCCCACTAACACTGAGTTCTGATGCCACAGTAAATCATGACTATGCTCTGTGTTTGTGTCCAGTGAACGGGTCCAGACTGGGTCGCCAGCAGATCGAGACGTTCCGACCCAACGTGACAGACTTCATCCTGCGCCTGCCGGACCGGTCCGCTCGCTACAAGTTCAACCTGTCAGCGCTCACCCAGGTGGGAACGGGAGAGGTCTATGCCGAGGAGTCGCCGCACTTTACCAATGAAGGTGAGCATTGCTGACATTCAAAAAAAAAAAAGACTTCATTTTTTAAGAAAGATGAAGTTTTGTCAAAAGGAAAGGTGAAAGAGTTAAGATCAGCTGTTCATCAGTCTGAGAATATCATTTAAACTCCGTTTATAAAGTATATTCAGAATAACAGATGAAGCCAAAATTATTTTAATGTCTCTTTATATTTAATTAAAAGCAGGATAATCTTCTTAATAATCAATATAAAAATCTTCATTGATGTCACAGCCACTAAACCTTTCGTATGATAACTGAGCAACTTTCTGCATGTTTTCTCTAATATTCTGACAAATTACCTATGGTCAGGAGATCCAAGTCTATCAGTTTGGAAGCTCTCTTTGCCATCACCCTAATCTTTAGCTCAATTCAGGGCTCTGACTGAGCCGCACCTAAACACACAACATTCCTCTCAGTTTGAAGAGACATTCTGGTAAAATCCACAGACTAATTTCAGCTGAAATCTGTCAATAGGTGTCAAAATCTTTGTTCTTAACTGGATGCACTATGAATACAAAACCAACAGAACTGTGACTGAAAAAATGGCACAGTTGACCCAAAAAATATCACTACTTAAACTCATTCTACTGTCCAGATGTTCCACTCACCTGGACACACAGGAAGCTGAGGGACAGTTAAATCACTGAATACAGCTAATAAATACTGGAGCTTTGAATGTTCATTAATCATTTAATAGGAGAGTTCAACTCAGAATCAGAGTCAGATTTGCTTTTTTGTCTCTGTACCAGACAGCCCAGCTAAATTTAAAGGAAAATTAAATGATATGACAGGACAGATGATTTGAAAGCTTCCGTTTTTCTATTTGCAATGATCACCAGGAGAAAGCTTACTGTCGCCAAAAGAACTTTGTTTCATAGCTCCAGTTGTCTGCAGTTAAAAGTGCAGTGGAAAGTTAAAAGTGTACAGTGCATGTTTTGCTCTTGTGCACAGCGGCATTATGGGTGAAAAGCATTCAGTCTGTATCTACACAAACCCATCTAACCAATGATTTGGGTTTGTTTTACAACCACTAAGCTAATATTTGTTGTTTATAAGTCTTCTATAGACCCAAATGCCATTGAGTTCATAATGTGGACATCAAAATGACAAATGCAGGTTGATCCAAGTTGGAATGATCCACAGTACAACAGCTGACTTATAGCAGAATGACTGAAGATGTTGACCCTGTCCTCGACCCGTAGCAAGCTGAAGGAAGCTGCGCATAAAAGATGTCTGCAAGCTACAATGACCTGGTGCACCTTTAGATAAAACACTTGCACAACAACGTCAAAGACAGAAAAGGTCATACAGCACCTGAATACTTAATGTTCTGGGCTCCAAACCTCTTTCTACCAGCTGAAGATTCTTGAACTGTTACTATTTTTACATATTGCTTGCTTTTAAGTGTAGCTATTGCTGCTATTAATAAATAATGACTTGCTGCAACATGTTGAAAGTCTTTATTTTAAGAGCCGGCTACTGATGCATAGAAGCTTAGGACTAAAATAGAGTTGTTATTTTTTGTACTATTGGACAGATGCTATATGACTGACCTTATTGAAAATGTCTTAAATCTAGAAAGTCTAGATAGTAGTGATTCACTCATCTAAATTTCCATCTGTTTATATTGTATGTTTTGTGAACTTTGACCTGGTGTTTAAAAACTATTGCATAAGAAGATATAAAAACAATGTTGGCAATACCTTTTTCTGTCATTAATTACATTGTGAACAGAGACAATGGTACGCCGTGTGTGAGAGAGCAATGGCTTCTCATACATGATTTACTAATAATCTAAAAGAAAAAATGTCCATAGCAAAATAAGTGCACTTAGTAGAAACATGCCAATTTTGAAAAAAAGGAGTTTTCATGAATGTTTATGACTGTTGTCATCAAGTGTCATTCAGTAAATAATGACACTTTTAATTTAAAGTTATACTAAAGTCATGAACACAACATGACTTCATGTTCATGATTGGTGTTATATCAAGTTTATGACAGTATTACGTCAGTATTACGCCCCTTCAAATAAAGGGTTACCAATTTTTTTTGTGCTATGACGATGTTGTTTTTTTGGTCGTACTGACATTTGCAAAACCTCAATGGAAACACCTTTTTCTCATCATGAGTCCTGACTGTTTCTACAGCACCAACATAATTTTTTTGTTGGCAGCTGGCTCCACCAGAGCTCTCATAGCATCAGTTTGTCATTTTAAAGTGTTGAATCCACAACTCTTCTGTGAAATCGCAGAATGAAATTTCCCAAAGACGCCACATACGTAGCCGCTCACAAGTATAAGGAACTTCTCACTCCTGAATAGGACGCAGACGCCTCCTCTGGTGGCTGACAATGTGCTGAAATATGAATATATCTCATACCAGAGATTACATCTGTTGCCTCCATGATTTGTAATGACCCATTGCGTAAACAGATTTATTCATTCAATTGCGAAGATGTGTTTTTTGACAATAGCAGGACATCAACAAAGTTTTGCGCACTGGAGCTTGAGAGAAGTACAAAGCTCCAGTTAACGAAACAGAATGACTCTTGTCAGCCTTCCTGTTACCTGCTGAAAGTTTTGTTCTCGCTCACGCTCAACGAGTGTTTAGGCTGGTAAGATGTCCACCAGCCCAGTTCTCTGTGCCTCTCCAGTGACTCAGTTTGAAACCGTTGAATTTTCTTGTTCCCTCCTGTCTCACCCACTCTTCTCCTGTGTCTTCTGTGTCTCTGTTCTTTCCACTGGCAGAAAACTTTACTGATGCTACAGATGTAGGTAATGGGGGAACAAAAAGCACAGTCTCATTGACCATTGCTGTCCAACACTGACATTTTGTTTTTATCTGTCCATCTAACAACAGCAGCAGTGCAGTCACTGTTACAGCCCTTAGCGACGGTTCTGTTGCTACCCCACTGTGGCTTCATGCAGACAGGATTTTCATTACTGCTCACAGCAGCATGAGAACGAATTGGCTCTGTTATGGAAGGAGGAAGCTTTATGTCAGTCTGGCAGGTTTTTTTTTCTGTATTTCTTCACATACTCACACAAGAAAATTGGTGTCAAGACATGAACATACATACATAGAAGGTTTGGAACTTGTATGTATGTCTAAATCAAATTTATACAATGCAGATAAAGAATAAAGAAAGAAGTAATAATAATAACAATGTAATAATACTGATAAAAATCAAAGCAGGCAAACTCTACCAAGAATAAGAGCAATACAATTTAATCTGCACATCATATTTATGTAAACTCATTAAAAGCACATTAATAAGGAGTTTAAAGACACTTGCGATGTGTTGGAGGAGGTATAATGTGACTGCCTGTCTCCATCTGATCATCCTTCCACTTTGTTTGAAGCCGCTGTTGGTCCACTGCTGCTGCTGTGTGTTCCCAGGGGTCTAACAGGCATGGTGTGTGTTTTACCAGTTTGGCTGCATTTCATAATGCTCTCTTTTATCATTACTTCTACTCCATAACTGTTTTCAAATCTATTTATGCCTCTGCTTACTATAAACCTCCGTTCATGAAACACTAGCACCTGCTGGTGCGTCTGTGTAATGCAGCCTGACTGCATCACAGTTTTGCTGTGCGATGCAAGGGAACTTTGTGTAGCAGCTAAAGGTTTTTATTTGTTTTGGCACTGCTTTTGTTGCTACAAAAGGAAATGAATGCTGCTGCATCTTAATATCCAACCACAATGATGTCTTTATTTTTTTAAGTGTGCAAGTTGTGGGGAATGCTGAGGTACACAACACTTGGATTGCTTAGTCATCCAGTGGCTTCATTTTTTGTTTTGTTTTGTTTTGAGCTTCAGCACATCTGTCATGATGTCGTCTTTATGGATCACCACTGTTCAGTGAATCATTGGCAACTTCCGACTGTGACAAGTAAGGTAGCATGAAGCCTTTCCCTCAAGTGACCGATGGCGCCACTGAACTGTCATGGCTTAAAAACGCTGGTAATTTAGTGAAGCGCTTGCTAAGGGTATGCATGAAATACATGACAATAGCATGCTGTTTGAGGTTTGGGGTGTTGTTGTTCGAGGTGTTGTTGTTTGGGATGTTGTTTTTTGGGGTGTTCCTCACATGGGTCTGGCCGCTACATCATTGTGTTCAGGTTAACAGAACTAATGTAACTCAAACTGTTTCCTTGAAAAGGTTCCACATTAATGCATGTTCTTCTGGAAACTACCTGAGTGTCAGAAGACAAACTAAAGGTCATATACATATTGCTATTACTCAATGTCATTTATGAAAATCTATGCAGAGAGCTTCATTCAGATTGGTTAGATTTGTTCTAATGTCAATCATTTAAGTTGTTGGACCCAAACTGAACCCATAAGTTTTAGTTTTGTTTTTGATTTCATAGTTGAAGTAATTTGTCTTCTTATAGTAAAATTAGAGAAGATTAATGACTATGGTATTTTAAACATAGCTGCTGTAGAACACACTATCTTAATTGTCAAGAAGAGCCACATGTATTACCAGTATTTCACCACCTGGTGGCAGCAATGCTGAGCTATGTTAGTGTTTTGGCTTTCTCAGCCCTGCATGCTTCAGGTGTTTCTCAGCTTCGGGACACCTGAACGTGTCGGCGCTGCCCTTGAGGACATTTAGGAAGGTCATTTGAATGTGGAATTTTCAAGGAGGAAAACATCTAAAGGACTGCAGGTTCTGAGGACCAGAAAATAAAAGACACCACACACACACAAGAGAAGGGAAGTGGAAAAGGAAAGGTTGTCCTGGCTGTCCTCTGTTCTAGCATCTGACTCAATGACAACAGTGACAAAATGAAAACATCTGTGGTTTGTGGGTGATTTTGTGATTGCTCCAATGACGGGAACATGATGGCGTTCAGTTCTATGCTCCATTGTCCAGAGTGTCAGTGTGTCACAGTTTAGTGTGATGTTCCTGCTGCCTTGTGTTTAACCCTCTGCTCTCTCCTTCTTCCTTCCCTGTAGTTGAGCTTACGGACGCCACCCTGTCTTCTGTTTTCTCTCCTACTCCCACTCCTCTTCCTCCCCTTCCTCCTACTACCATCCCTCCCACAACAATTAGTATCACAACTCCTACCCCTCCTCCAACAACCCCTCCTACTACTACCACTACTACTACCACTGAGGCTACTACACCCTCCACAGTTCCTGTGCTGGTCACCACCAAACGAGTTGATCAGAATGTCTTGGGTACATGTTGTATTTCTTACTGCTTTTCACTGAATCTCACTTTGTAGTTTTAAGGAATACGGTTGCCTTCTCCCACCTGACAAAAACAGGAAGGTATGTCAGGACTGCATCCTGATAGGCTGTGCTGTACCTGTTGCACTAGAAACAGACATGCTGGAAGATTGTGTTGTATGACATGATAAATCCAGTAGCCCTTTTCAGACCGTGCATTCTGTCTGTGTTATTGGTCATGACATGGAATATGGGAGGATAATGTAAAGTCAACATAACAACATTACATCTTTAATCTACTTGGTAGGTAGTCAGAGACTTGAGCTGTAAGAGTCAGGTCTTAAGGGTGTGATGTAACGATACGATGTAAAGCAAAGATAGCAGCAAGTCCACAGGTCCATACAGATCAGAGAGCTGCCCAGTGTCCTCCTAAGATGACATAAAGCAAATTGATGAGCAGATTTGTGCAAATAAGAATATGCTATGATATGGTGCACATTAATGTTTCTTGAACTGAGTTCTTTTGGACAAACAGGAGACAGGTGCTTGATTGTTTTCACACATGGATCTTGTCCTAATGTCTCCTCTTTGGTTACTTTTCCACTCCTGTTTAACTTTTATGGTTTTGCATCCTGAAGCGTACGGACATCTCTGAGCTGTTGTAGACCTTAAGACTCAGAGCGTACCCTGAGAATACTGTTGGCTCCTTAGATGTGTTCTGATACCTGTGGCGATCCGTCTGGTCAAGCGTTATCTCCTGACCTGTGGAGTACGCTTTCATTGTCTTGATTCAGTATTGAAAACTACAGATTTACTTTAATCTATAAATCTTTTTCATGTTTACATTTTTTTTATTTCATTTTTTTTTTTTGCAAAACAACTTAAGATCCTATTTGTGAAACGATCTATATGCATTATTTACTTAAATGAGAGCTAAGAAACACAAGTAAGCAAGTTAGAATCCTGAACACTTAGCATCCTGCCCAGCTCAATTCTTAAAGTTGCAGGCCACGCCTATTTGATCCTTTCTCCTAGCTGCATGCTCTGGAAGCACACACAAACCGTTATCTGTAGGCACAACGAGAGGTACGACATGAACGGGAGGTTTCATTGTTCTGAAATGGGCTGACTAGAGTCATTTTACACAATCAAAACCAGTTGGTCATTAATGTAGGGTTATGGCACTTTTAATGCAAAGTTGACAATTTTAATGAACTTTTAACGCAGCTTTGCATTAAAAGTCTCATTATTTATGACAGTGTAATGTCAGTCTTATGCATGTACCGTCAAATAAAGTGTTAAAATTTTCTTCCGACCTTTAACCCTTTGCCTCTGATCCTATCCCCCAATCACCATCTGTGTAGTAACCCCTCGGCGGGAGATCTGGAATCTGACTGTGGTCCCCAACAGTTACTACGCTAACGTCAACTGGAGTCACAACTTCCCAGCTGACAGCAAGTTTGTTCTAGAGGTCACTCTGGACAGTAAGACACAAAGCCTGTGCCGAACTTCCGAAAACATCAAACATAGGTTTGCTCGTCTGAGAGCGAACCCCTCACAGGGATGGCACACAAAGTTTGAAGAGTAAAATTCGGACGCTTTTGTTACCAGAACATGATCTTAGAGTTGCTGTGAATGTGCTAAACATGATTTATAAATGTGTACCAAATGTTTGCTGAGCTGTAGAAATCAGAGGTACCTATTTTCTGACAATAAATCAGACTAAACTTTCCTTGTTGAGGTCAATTAGAGTTATCAAAATGATGCCTGTTTGCTAAATGCCAGAATAATTAAGAGAAGATGTAAATTATTTTTGAAAACCTTTGTAAAGTTCAACTTTTTAAACATGTTTCCTCAGTATTTGGTAGAATTCCCTTTTAAACTTTAACTTTCCACAAGCTTCTCACAATATTTTATGGGGATTTTGGGTTCGTTAGCCGCTTTGCTCACATGCACCTCTTCTACTCTTCCAGTCATTTCCTATGGGACTAAGATCAGGGCTTTATGATGACCACTCAGCAACATTGACTTTGTTGTCCTTAAGCCACTTTATCATTTTGACTGTATTCTTGGGGCCATTGTCCATTTGGAAAACCCATTTGCCCCCGAGCTTTAACTTCCTGGCTGATGTCATTATTATTAATATTTTATGAAGTGCTCCAGTTCATTCTGCAGAAAACCATCCAAAGATGATGTGGCCACCACAGTATCAATGGACATAATGACCATACTGGTGGGTTCTAGTTTCATGAGCACACGTCTCAAAATTAGGCATTTGCTTCCAAGTGCAATTGCAAATTATAAACTGTCTTCTGAAGTTACTTTTGGAGTCATGGCACCTCCACACTGACTGGTCTTTGCAGGTACAGGACACATTTCACTATGGATAATGACTCTCTTACCAGCTTCAGCAGCATCTTCACATGGTCTTTTCCGCTTGTTCTTGGGTTCATTCACAGATTTGCACCAGGACAGTTTAATAGCTGCACATTCCAGGAGGAACGTGGAACCTTCAGACCAAAATATTGGACATACTATCCTTGTGGAACTCCACAATTCTTTTCCTTGCATTTTAACCGATTTATTTTAGTTTTTCCATCAAATCACACAAGAGCATGGTGTGTTTGGGGAGGTAGCTTAAAGAGGTTCACAATTGTGATTCAATTGTGATGTTAAACTATCAGAAGTTTGCAAAGCCATGACATCATCATCTGGGCTTTCCTATGGCGTTCAAAACCATTGAACTCTGTATGAATGTGATCTTCAGAGTTTAAAGAAACTAATAAATTATCCTGTAATTCATTACTTTGTCTTTTAGCAAATAGAGATAATTTTGGCAATACTAACTGACTGAAAAAAAGAAAATGTGTCTCATTCCGTGTCAGACGGCGAAGAGGTTTTACAGGACATTTAAATATCTGGTTTCAGCTGCATGATGTTATCTAAAAACATTCATTAAGAAACCAGAAAATATAAAAACTGTTTGCACAGATTTCAGAAAGCAAATACACCAGACTTGACAAATGTTTCAATCGCTACTCTATTTAACATACAAACTACTAAATCCACATCAGTTTGTAATGTGTGCATTTGGGATATTTTCTTTATGTTTTCTGATTATATTTGTATGACATGAGGTTTCCTGCAACTTCTTGTACACATTTATAAATCATATGATACATGTCTATGACAGTTATTTGAACTAAATAAGTCCTAAACGCAAAGAAATAACGGGATAATTTGATTTCTAATATTGTGTAGACGTGAGGGCACTGTTTGGGTTTCTTATAAAAAGTCCCTCACCATGTCGTCTCTAGCTCTCTGTGCCATCTCTGCTCATGCTGCTGCCTGGCTTGGAATGCCTCCAGTTGGACTTTCACTTTAAATGACTTTTATTTGAGTATGCCACTGCTCTGACCGCCCATGTTGTCATAGTAATCGTTTTTCTTTGTGGAACCGGCGCTAGATGCTCTTGAATCTTTCCTTTCTGAAGCACATCTATCCCCTTTGTTTTTAAGGTCTAGAACTGGTTAAGGTCGAATAGTTTTGGATTTACAGAGACTTTATTGAGAGCCATTGCATGATTTTGTTTTGATGAATATCTTTGCGTGGCAGGCAGGAAGCATTTTCAGTATGTTTATGGCTAAACAAATTCATATGTGAAGGTGTTTAAATACATTTCCTGTAATAATCTGTCAGCTCCACCCAGTACAAAATCAGAAAGTCAAGTTAACCTTTAACTTCTGCAATAACATAAGCCAGATGTCACAAAAAAACCCTTTAAAACAGAAATGTAGAATTAATAATAAAAAAGCATGTTTCATACCTCCCTTGTTATTATTTTCAATAGATATTTTTAATCTCATTGAAACACATAATTTGTTTGATTGAATGTGATTGTCCAGGACAAAATGATAATTTCTGAAATCAACTTGATGAAGGAACTAAATAACCCGAAGCAAAAACTGCCATATTCTAGAGCTGAATAGTACACCAGTAACCTAGTTGGTAGGTTCAGCTAGGTTACTGGTAGCTGGTAGATTATTGCATTGCAATAATACTTTCGGCCACTTAGAGGAAGTTTCACTGCCCAGACTTCACTTCAATCAAGACCCAAGTTTTTAGGTGGACTGCAGTTCGCTTTTTTTGGTCTGCATCAGTGTTCAATTATGGATTAACCCCTTCCCAAACAAAGTTGACTTTCTATGCAAACGGAGCTGGAGTTGGATTAACCCTTTCACAGTGAGCGTGGAAAAAAGGTCAGGGGAGCGGGAGAACTTGTCCCGTCAGACCGTCAGTTTCAAAAACCACACAAAAAAAAGACCCTGTAAAAGTGCATACAGGGTCAGTGAGATTGCGCACAAAATAATAAAAACTTGTGGGGTCTAAATGACCCTGTCTCTTAAACAGGGCTGGTGGTAATGAAATCTTTCGTTCCATAGGCAAACACCACTTTAAGTTGTTCAGTTTATGGATGCAGGCGCATGTAGCATTGATTTTAGGCCATTTTTCAAAATGTGTTATGTAAAATAAAAGGAGCGGCCATATCGAAACGTGAAGTAAGCCTTAAAATTCCTAACTGGAGGTAGTCTGAATCCGACTTCTTGGAGCGTTTACGTTGATTTTTACAACTGGGAAGTTGAAATTTCCGAGTTCTAACTACAAAGGGAATGGAGCATTATTCTTACAAGTTTTTGTATGCTTTCTTTCATCACACTGCAATGGGTCTACTCCTCAGACTATGACTGTATGGATAGGAGAATGAAGGTTTTCTGTTTCTTGGCCAGTTTGAGCCCTGAATGCACTCTGACTCTAAACGGATCGGAAGGAAGAAATGAACGAACGGGGAATGATGGGATTGATTTGCTGCTCCTTTAATCCCATGTGCTTTCCAGGGTCAAGTCTAAAAGCTTTGACTCTTAGAAAGCCTCGCTGGCAACTTCCTTCATCCCATCATAATCATCATCATCATCATCCCTTTATGCTCCCCTGAGTATTTCCCGGTGGGAATGCGGACTGAGTGCAGGTCTTGGAGATGAGATCAGCTGAGAGATTGTGGATAACCAGAAACTTCCTGCCGTGTCCTTCACTTCCACAAGGTCAACTTAGAATCCGAGTGGACTCAGACTGATTTATGTTTCCACAACCTCGACAGAGGCGCACCGATGTATTTCGGTGTTGTGTGTCTGTGCATGTGAACTGCATGTCTCCTGCGTAGAATGGCTTTGAGCTGATGTTGTCAGATGACATCACGCCTTTGAAATGGTTGACCACGTGGCGCCTGATGTCATCGGCTAATATTCCCTTCTGTTTGCTGCCACTTCCGAGTCATGACATGTCGCTCGTCCCCAGTCATGACTGGCATGCCGTTCTGCCACAAAGATGCAAATGATGGTGCTGCTCTTTTCTGATTGGACTTTCAGAATATTAAAGTGTGACTGTGAGAATAACTTCACATCAACAATGCGTTGCCACCCAAAACATTCACTTTTGTCTAATGAAGCTGGACAAAAACCAGACCCATAGTTGCAGTTTAATTTGACACAATGCTGTTTCTTTGAAGTAGCCTTGTGTTTCTGTATTATTTCCTGTTTTTATTAGAATCTGTCTTGAGAATTGGGCCCTTAGGAAACGATTAACTTTCCACAAGAAGTGGAATTTATTTTCGCTCAAGTAAACATGCCAAAGGTACATGGATGCATCTTTTTTATTATCTGTAATGGCAACGCATTGTCCTCATCAGCAAGCCGTCTACTCACACTGCGCTTTGCAAACCGGTCTCTCTGTTGAAGCACTTTGTGACGCCGTGATCTCAGCTGCACACGACAGTCATCGCTGTCCAGTCATAGTGACACCTCCGGAGTGTGATTGGCACCTTTCTTGTGTCTCCAAGGCAACAAGACAGTGACAGTTGAAGAGGTGAAAGAGCCGCCCGTTAATCTGAAGGCTCTGATCGCTGGTGAGAAGTACCATCTGAGGGTTTACTCCCAAGAGCTCAACAGCGTCAGCAGCAAATCTGTCACCTTTAAAACTAAAGCAGGTGAGAGAAGAGCTGCTTTCAGACCGGTGGGCTGATCCGGAAGCCTTTCTGTCTCTGTAGTGTCAAAGGTAGCTCAGTGGAAGCTGGGTGAGTTAGCATGGCTTGTCTTTCTCTACCTCACATGGTAAGTTTCTCTCTGGAAGAAGAAGGTTTAAGCAGCCTGACAGTGCTGACTGATTTTACTTTGCTTGGTTTTGTGACACTTTTACCCAGCTGAAACCGTAACCAGCTGACTGTCGACACCAAACAAATGTCTGCAGATGTTTTTTTGCCTAATGAAATTTAAGGGAACTTAAAACAGCCCAATCCAGCGTAGGGGTGGACATCGACAAACGCACTAACAGCCTGTTCAGCTTGTGAAAACTTAAAATGGACATGTTAGTTTGCAATGTTGTTTATTAATATCAGGATGCAAAGTAAGATTTCTGCATCACAGTACAAATGGCTGTTTGAAGTCTTCTTTGAGGAATTTGTCTCAGACTCTGATTTTGTCCAACAAGAGTTCAAAAGAAAAAAAAACTGTTTATATATAATTAATTTTACAAATGTGATGCAATGACAACGTAAGTATTTTAAACTATTGATAAATTCAATTATGCAGAGCATTTGTATGCATACAATATTGCTTCAAACACCTTCTGTAATAACATGGGGTGTCTATTCCAAACACCCCTAGTGTTTGGACTAGGACCTCAGCATTTAAGGATTTTAGCTAAATGCTAAAGAATATAACTCAGACCCCTTCTAAAATCACTTAGAACTGCCCATTTTAACAGTTCAAACATGCATTATTATGCACAGTGGGAACCATGTCATAGTTACAGTCTTACTTATCTTGGCTATTGGGAAGTGAGTGCCAAGAATAATGAAAGGCGTTTCCGGGTTGGTTGCCTACCAAACACCAGCAAATCGCAGCGTCAAGCAGCATTGTGCTGAGGTAGTTCATCTTCCCAAGCTGCATTTTTGTTCAGATGTTTTAGAAATTCTCTACAGGAAAAAACACAAAAAGACAAATTTTCTATGAATAATTTGGAATTACATTCCACTGAAAAACCCACGAATACTGAACCACATAGCGAGACTCCACTGTATGTTCTACCTTTTTCTGTCGTGGTGTAAAAGGTCAGCTAGAAAAAGGCCCAGTGCTACATGGAGCTGAAAGAGACTCTGTCTGCTGAATACTGGGACCAGGACAGATGTCCAGTTGAACTTCAACTGTAGTTTGACTTAGCTAGGCATGCTAAGATGTAACAAACATAACTACTACCTTACTGCTTTATTGTTCACAAGTAAATGACTTTTGTTTGTTTGTTGGGTGTGTGTGTGTGTGTTTGTATGTGAGAATGAGAATGAACAAAAATGACCTAAAACATGTTGATGTTGCCTCCGTCGGAAATCAACAAGAAGAAGACAGGAAGTATGTTTAGGATCCTGGAGCGGCATGTTGTTTTAATGAGCGTGAGCAAGCTTATTAGCATGGGATTTTAATTACGTTTCTTATTTAATGGAAACAATTGTGAAATCTTGCTTTTCTGACAGCAGAAACCTGACAACTTTGCACATGTTTGTCATGGAAACGCAGCTGCTGTGAATGATGAAATATGTTTGATATTTATAAGCAAACAACAGATGATAAATCATCCCAACCTGAGCTCTGCAGCAGCTTCACATTGCAAAGACTGCTCATACGTATAGTACCTCAGTAAAATAAAAACATAAATAAATTTAAAAAAAGGCTTTATAATTTTTCTATGTCTAAGGGAGCTTTAAGGAGGCTTATGGGTAATTTAAAAGACAAAATGAGTGTACGTTAAATCTTCTAGAGAAAGAAGATTTCTGCTGCTGTGGATAAATGTAATTCTTAAGTAATTGAGCAATGTGACAAGTTATGAGAAAACTACAACTCTGATCCTGAAAACTCTCTCTCTCTCTCTCTCTCTCTCTCTCTATGTGTGTGTGTGTGTGTGTGTGTGTCCAGCTCACATAGACCAGGTAGACATAGCCACTCAGGGCTGGTTCATTGGCTTGATGTGTGCCATTGCCCTCATTATACTGATCCTCCTCATTGTCTGCTTCATCAAGAGGAGTCGCGGAGGCAAATACCCAAGTAAGGCTAAAAATTCACTTCATTCAAAGTGTTTTCAATCATTATTTTGTTTTTGTTGGATAATATCTGGATCACTCTGAATATTTGATTTGCAGAGAAAAATCCTTTTGCTGCATGTTTGATTATGTACACAGTAACAGATCATGTAACAGGTAACATTACATTCAATCTGAGGAAATAAAAGTAATTTTATTCATAGCTATAATTATTTTTGGTTCAGACTATATTATTCTGCCTTACATTGTTTTTTGTATGATTGTTTTCTTTTTTCTAGACTCCTGCTCTTCAACAGTCATGCTTTTGCATTTCTCTGTGTTTTATATGTATTTTATATTTAACTGGAATTCTATTAAAATATATATCTAAAACTTCTGTGTATGTACAGTATGATGGAAAAAACGTTTAGGTCTCCAGTTTGGACTCCAAAACTATTCTATTCTATTCAGATGTTATCAAATTGATTTTGAAATACTTTCCTTTGTAGATTAGACTAAAAGAATATCTCTTTGTTGACACATTCACAAACGCATAGATCAGAAAATGGGCGTCTGATGGCCTAAACCCTTGGAAGAAAAGAATGCAGAGTGGTAATAATGTTTTACAGTTTCTGTAATGTCTAGGTCCCGGCTTCTTGACTGGTTTCACAAAATACCTCGGTAGGTGCCATGATGAATCAGACATGAAACTAACAGAAAGGGGCTTAACATGATGCAGACTGACAGAGTAACACCAGGTCTTTTCTTCTTTTTTGTGAGTGAAGAATTAATGACAAGAGATCTTACAAAACACTGTGCCTCTAATACAAACTCCAGCAGCCCCCAAGTTACTGATGTGGTCGGTCCGACAGGGAGCAATCGCAAATTAACAACGCATATTCTCTCTTTTTAATCAGCAGTAACTAAATAACCCATCTTTAATCTACACTTTTATGATTAACACTGAAAGAAAACCACAGTAAAGTGTTTGTTAACACTTTATTTGACGGGGTGTGCATGAGACTGACTTGAGTCTGACATGAACATGAAGGAGGCAACAGTCTGACTGTTGCCATGAAGTGTCATTCGGTAAATAAAGGCAACTTGATGCAAAGTTGCCTTAAAAGTTGCATTTAAAGTCCGTTAAAAGTGCCAACTTTGCATTAAGGTGTCATTATTTACCAAACAACACTTCATGACAGCAGTCATAGACATTCATAAAGACTCCTTCATGTTCATGACAGTGTCATGTCAGTTTTATGCACAACCTGTCAAATAAAGTGTTACCAAGTGTTCTCTTCATTTGTTAACTTCATAAGATTAATAGATGTGAAATAGTGCTTGGTCAGGAATGTGAGAATATGAGAAACAGATTTCTCTCATATTTGTTTTTTCAGATCATCAAACAATGTTCAATTTCAGGCAAATGTAACCTCTGCAAATATCAAATATATTCTTCACATGATGACAATATTCATAAAAATAAAAAAGGCTGTCCCATGTAGGAAAATAATCGTCCCCTAAACCTGGAGACGCTGCCTGGCTTGCATCCTTAGAAAGTCTTAAATTAGTTTATATCTAAAATGAAGGCCTTCAAATATCTTGAATTAATTAAAGACAGTAGGTTGGCCTTAAAAACCTTAATCTCAGGTCTTAACTTTGTATTGGCAGGATTATTTCATCTTTTGTGTTCTATGTATTGTTTTTTTTTTTTCTCGCTGAAATTTTTTGTCAGGCTGAATTTTGAGTCGCACTCAGACATTTTCACCTTCACTCTGTGACTCAAAGCGGTTGAGGCTAACGCTAACTCACAAAGGGCTAATCTAACCAATGAGATAAACTAGTCCTTTCTCTCATTGGTTTTCCCTTAATGACAAACCATTAACTGAAAATGGCTTTTTTTGCATCAACTCATCTTATTGTCTGATATTAAAGTTTATTTTACAATGTAAGTCATTTAAGTGCCACCAAAAAACAAAAACAGAAAAGAAAAAAAAAAATTGTTTTTTTTTTAAATTGATTCCAAAAAGCTATCAATACATAAACTTTACCAAGTGTGAAACTTTGAGTGAACTTTTCTTTCTTTCTTTTATTTTTTTTTATCAGTTCGTGACAAAAAAGATCTTCCCCTGGATCCAGTGGACCAGAAAGATCAGGATGGATCCTTTGATTACCAGTAAGTATAAACAAAGAGCTCATTGCATTCACTGTGTCTCACATAAAGTTAGTCGTTTGTACAAAAAGTCTTTTCAACGAAGCATCATGGATCACATTAAACAAGCAGAAACACTGTTTCACTTTGTGGAAAAAAGTCTTTAGTGTGTAAAAAGAAAATCTGACAGTCATTTTACTGACTATATCTGATAAATACCATATGACTACTTTCATTATTTTATATATATATGCCAAGGAATCTGATCAGTGGAGCAACAGCTCCTCTATGTTAAAGTTTGGAAACAAATGGAAATAATCTCAATCTCTGAAATCAAACAAACTCCGTCTTCAGAAGCCGTAACCATAACAACAGCAGTTGTGAGCTCTACAGCTGCAGGCTCCACATCTTCCTTAAATTGGCTCTCAAAATTGTTCAGCTAAATTAAGAAAAACAAACAACAACAAAAAAAACATCCTTAACTATCAGAACATATTAGAAATTACCAAATAATTACAAGTGATTATCAGAATGATCAGAAAACATATGAAATGCTCCAAAACACTGATAAATCATGTCTGCTTTGCGTATTAAATAGCTACATATTGTCCTTCATAGTGCCTAGTCCATAGAAAGCAGCCGGCCAATCAGTGATGATCTCTCACTAGTTCTGAGTTGCAACTGAACACCTTTCTAAAAATTCAATAATATGCGGCTTTAGAATAAAACTAAAGTCCTACAACGACGGCAGGCCGCGTTCATACAGGACAGTTACTGCCGTCTCCTCCGTCGTGATCCAAGCAGCAATAAACTATCGCCGGTCAGAAAACCTTTACAGCAGCAGATGAGGAAACAGAAGCTGGTACACATCAGGACTGCTGTGTGAACTGTGTGTTGTAGCCGTTTTTGTAAGTGATGTGTCTTTTGGTTCTTTCAGGTTCCACTGATCTCTGTGGTCTTGTCCTCTTTTTTTTGTATCATCTAGCATCTTCTTTAACCTAATATGGCTTTTATTAAACGTACATAATCTGTGGTCAATAAACTCCAGCTCGTTTCGAAGAGTGGCACCATAACATTTACCCTTAACTGTGTGCGTTGGAGCTTCTACAAACCTTCCTGGTTTTGCCTCTCATATTGTTGAGACTATTATTAAGGATGTACACATATTGTTATTATTATTATTATTATTATTATTATTATTATTATTATTATTATTAAGTAGCTTTGGTTTTGTGAAATAAGTAGTGTTGTAAAAACCTCAGAAAATCTGTTTCCAAGGGAGACCAAGGTAAATCCAAAAGTAATAAATGTCAAACACAAATCTGCAGATTTGCTCTTTTGTGTTAATGCAATTAATCTGTTCCAATTAATCACGTTTAGTTTATTAATCAACTCTGTACATTACACACCATTACTGCTAAGATTGCTGCTTCTGTTGATCCCAGATCAGACGTTAATTTTGGTTGAAGTCCCTCCATTTAACCCCGGGTGTGTGTGTCGGTGTGTGTGAAAGGTTTCCAGTGCATGCACGTGTTTTTGTCATTTCTATCTTTTTCTCTGCACCTCTTCTGCCCTCACTGTTCCCCACCCACGATTCCTCATACTTCATCCCTTTCTCTTCCAAATGCGGAAATGGTTCATCTGTCCGCGACAGGAACGGAAATGAAAACAGGTACATTGGTGCCGGCACGACTTGTGCATGTTGTGGGGCTGGACGCTTTTTTTTGGGGTGGTTGCATTCGGGGGACGGGGAGGAAAGCTTGATCAGCCGGAGCTTGATCTGGAAGACCAAAGAGCTTGCAATGTTGGATCTTCAGTCAGACTGCAAAGAGGAATCTGTGTTTATGTCAGCTGGATGACTTTAGATGGATTCTTTGCTATATAGTATTTAATATAAAGATACGAAAATGTTGTTGAACAACATAGCTGTTTGTAGACGGACGGAGAAGGTAAGTTCTCTCTTTAGCTCAGGTGAAAAAAAAAAGAGGTGACAGTTTGCATGGATTTTGCTTCCATTTTTGAAAAATTCATACTTTCTTTGTTATAAGGTAAAAGAAAACAAAACATATTTCTAAATACTTAAACACACTCTTAATTCTACACCAGCTTCATTTGCATTAATATTCTTTTTAAATCTGTTGCGCTTAAAAATGACTCCAAAAAGTTGATGCAAGTTTTTACCTTTTTTTTCTTATTCAGTTCAGACATTTGATATTACTTAAGTTACTTTTAGTATGACAACCAATACTAGTTTTCTGTTTGAATTGTTTGTTACAATTCGGCAGTAAAATAAAAATCCCAAAGTAGAAGCTTTAATTCAAGCTTAATTGAAACTTTAGCTTAAAAAAACAACTGTACTAGGTTTTTTTTATTTATTTAACAGTAATCAGGCAGGAAGGGGACAAAGACTTGTGACAAAGGAACCCAGTCGAAGTCGGAGCCGCCACATAGAGGTTACTTGTCCTTATTCAAAACATCTGATTATAGGAATCACATCAGAAAGTCAGTTTTATATGAACAACAGATGCTGCGGATGGTAAATGACAGCAGAATAAAACGTCCCTGAATAAAATGTCCCTGCAACTGATTTGTTTGGAGAGAAAAAGAACTATTGAACGTATCACAAATTGTCATGTCTTCCATATTTATATTTCAGTTCTAACTTGTAATTTCATGGGAATAATAAAAGCTCTTGTGCGCTACTAAGTCTTGATGGCGGTGCGCTGCTGAGCCCTCCATCCCACTGCTTTCCCAGTAACAGTGGATTTGCTTCAGAGTTTCATTCTGTTATGCTCATCGATCTCTGCATGCGACGCATCTCTTGGAATGTCCCACGGTCGTCAGGTTTGAAGTTTTGTATTTAAAAAGGGAAAACATGATTTTGAAATAATTGCGACGACTTATTTGTTTTGAGGAGAAATGAAGGGGAAAAAAAATCTGCCAGACTTCAGAGGAAGAGAGGATGAACTTCTGCGACTCATTTTATTTGTAACCAACCAACACTAGAGGTCACTGTTTTCCCTTTTTGTTTTACTCGCGCACCGAAAGTTGGTTTCAGCAGACGGTATTTTTTTTATTATTTTTTTATACACAATTTGCAAACAATGAGAAAGCCAAGCAATTTTCTCTGGCTGTAGTTTGCCTAAAAATATACATAAATATGGGCAAACAGAAACATAACTTCTCATTTACATTTGTTCCTAGAGAGATGCTGTTTACATATTTTCAGGACATTTCTTCTTTTGCTCCTGGTTTCCCAGGTGGCAGCATGTCGACACTTTGCCCTCATTTAACTCTCAGAAAAAAACTGTGATTGTGACAGGAGAATAGCAATAAAAAAATTTAAAAAACCCTGTGAAATATTTCAAATGACTGAACAGTTGATTAAAAATATAAAAATACAAAGAAGTTGATTGTCTTTTTTTTTTAAATTGTGAAATAGTTTCTTAAAGCTGAGCTGCACTTTCATAAACTTCACATTTCCTGTGTTGCAACACAACCTTGCTTGCCCTGCTCCATCTTTGTTTTATAGTTTATTGAAATGAAAATTGATTTGTAAATAAACCAGAGGGAGGAGCAACGGCTTGCAATATGTTATTAAATTATGCTAGTTGTAAAAAATTTTTTTTGTGCATTTCAACTAATTAAATTGTGAATTAAATACAAAGTTGGAGAACAGCAGCACATAAAGACGTATCCAGTAGGTAATTAATCTGTTGAGGCAGTGGTGAAGACTAGAGAAGCATTTGGGTTGAGTGTTAGAGAGCCTGGAATATCCAGAGCCAGTTTTCAAAAAAACGTGGGACAAAGTGAACCAGAAAAAATATTCTTCTCCAGAAATCATTACATCGTATGCCTTTGAAGCCTCAGTATTTAACTTGTATAAAAATAGTAATTTTTTAACACATTTGTTTAAACGGTCACTATGTTGTGATAGTAACAAATCTGTGAAAAAAAATAAGCTCCTCTGCTTTCTCCCAGAGTTCCCAGAGCTAGCTAAAAACAACCAATCAGAGCCTGGAGGAGGGTCTTAGTGCTGTCAATCATCCCCCTGTGTGTACAGCTCACCCACCCACCCCCCACTCCCTTTTTTGCTCTTTGCTACACTAAACTACTTAGCATGGCCACCAATGTCAATCATGTTGTTTCTCTGCCATCAACACATTTAGCAACGAGTACATGAGGTTAATTGACAGCGCTAAGCCCCTCCTCCTGGCTCTGATTGGTCGCTTTTGCTTGGGAGCAGTGTGTTTCTTCAGACAGCATGACACAGTGACAGTTTTAACAAATATGTAAAAAACATGGTTTTTATAAAAGCTGAATACTGGAGCTTTAACTAGTGACAGGTTCTCTATGTCCCACTGGCATGTCAAGAGGGCACACTGGTCTCTGAATCTCTAACCTTTCCGCTGGTTATTGCAGCAGCGACGAGGACAACAAGCCTCTGCAGGGCAGCCAGACTTCGCTGGACGGCAACGTGAAGGAGAGCGACGACAGCCTCGTGGACTACGGCGAAGGCGGCGACGGCCAGTTCAACGAGGACGGCTCCTTCATCGGCCAGTACACGGTGAAGAAGGACAAGGACGAGACGGAGGGAAACGAGAGCTCCGAGGCCACCTCTCCTGTCAACGCCATTTACTCACTGGCGTAGCGGAGCGGCGCCGCTGCAGGACTCCCCGACGTCCTTCCGATTCCCGTTAGGCACCTCACCGTACACGAGACACACACTTGATTATACGAGTATCTATCACACGGTACACGCAGAAACGCAGGCGGCTCTGTCTGGAGACTAAACAGGCTGTCCTCCATAGAGATAAAGACGAGGAACACCGGGGTGGGAGGGTGGGTAAGCTTAGACCACAAGCCTTTAATTTTCCGTTTCTTGGCTCTGATTACACGATCGTTGGACGGAGAGGAGAAGTCGTCTCCGGAGCGCCCCCCGTCTGCTCTTCACCCTTGCAAAACTTTGAAGTGTGCCTTCAGTGGCGGCTTTGGATGCATCCGCAAGCAGTCTTGGTTTCTTTCTTTGGGTTTGCTGTTCCCTCCCCCGTCATTTTGCCGCTGCTCTGCCTGAGATGCTCCTCTGAATCTGAGTCCCCCGAGTCCACTCCGACCCCATCCTGTGACATATCAGCCTCTCACCGTTAATCTGAACAAGATGCTGGCAGATATGTTTATCATATTGATACTTACTGCGCAGTGAACGATTTTCTTTTCTTTTTTTTTTTTGGTTTTCCACAGCTGGTAGATGATGTATTGAATCTTAATAAATGCTGTACACAGTCCTGGCACACATTTTAGTGGCCCTTGAAACTATGCACAACCTCCATGACATTTTGAGTTTAATCTGGTTTATAAAAACATAACGTTAGGTTTCTGTTAGCCATCTTGAATCTGAAAACACGTGTTTTTAATCGACATGTTCGTCTCTAATGTTCAATCCAACCTTTTAATGTCTTGTTAAAAAAAAAAGGAAGAGAGAATCCAGCACCTGCACAGGCTTCAGCCCCTCTTACATTCTACTGTAAAAGAAAAAAAGTCCATCTTTTGAATAATAATGAGAAAAAACTAATATTTTGGAGCATGATAGTAAAACATGTGCACTAAATAGAAACAGAAATGGTAGTTTTAGCAAGAAACACCAAAATATCAAACCCAGTTAATTCCCTCATAAGCAAGCAAGCCACCACGCTTCTTTGTTGCCATGGCGCCTCACATTTTCTTTTATTTTGAGTTCAAATTTGTTGCACACTATTAATAAAAGATCAAAACCTGTAGCACCAACTTTTGGGTTCATGACAAAAAAACAGAATAAAAATCTGCATCACACACACACATTGGACGTGTGAAAGCAAACTTTAAATTCTTCCTGTGGACGAAAAACCAAGGTGTGTCCAGATTTAAAGTGGGTTTATGTTGCTTCCATTCTTTGCTCAGATGTTTGTCTCCACTATAAACCAAGCAAACTTCAATGAATGAGAGATTATTACATCACCGCAACATTTAAAAGCAGATAAAAATTGTGCATCTCTTTGCCTTCAGATGACCTTTAAAATCGTTCTTGTTCTGTTTGAACCCAACTGGATCAACAAATCCACCCCTTTGTGTTTTTCTGCCATTTGCGCCTCTTTGCAGAGCCTTTATGACAGTCATTTGTTCTCATGCTATTATTAAAGTAGAATTTTAATGGTATGGTCGTAATTAACTGAATCGCTTTGAAATGACATCTGCTAATATGTTGTTTTTGGAGAGGAAGGCTCAGTATTTTACATTCATCCAAGCTGATTGGTCAACTCCGTGTTCAGTAAAAAAACAACAAAAAAACCCCAATAGGAACAGTTTTGGTTCCTATATTGATTACTTACCAAATTATTTATTCAATGCATTACTTTATTTTAGCCCTCAAGAGTGTGGCTCCTTCCACTCATCGGCACTATCTGAGGCTACGTTCACACAGCAGGCAAATGCGACCCAAATTCGACTTTCCCCGGTTTTTTCCCCTATATGTGACCCACATCCAACATTTTCAGCCCGAACCTGAAAAAATCAGATCTGTTCCACTTCCATATGTGGTACTGAATCATGTACATATCCAAAAGTTTTCAAAAAGCATCGATTTTCTCTGACTTTTACGTCAGTGGCGCAAGGCGTGCGTCGTGACGCTGCACCAAGAGAAGCAGCAGCTCTGGATGGAAACAATGTCTGGAAATTGTAATCCTGAAAGTTATCGTCTTGTTATGATCTTTGTGACGATGCTGTCGGCTCCCAGCGCTGGATAAACGCTCAGATTGATCCACAGACCGCTCCACAGACCGCTCCATCCGTTATTACTGCCGTAAACAGAGCGCTGCTGTGTGACGTCTGCGTTCTTCTTCTTCTCCTGCGAGTCGCGTTGGGATCTGATTACAGTCGGATTGAGTTAGTATGAATCAAAACGCCACAAATAAATAAATTAATTAATTAAATGGATTTAAGTATCTAGACCTGCTGTGTGAACATAGTCTAGCTCTTCAATGAATAACATTGATTTTTTTTTTTTTTAGTTAGCTTGGAACTCCATGTAAATATTTAATTTATATGTCTATTACAGAAATAGTATTGATATTAATTCTACATTATATTAATATTTAATTTAAAAATAAAACACACATTTTTGCCTTTTATTGTGGCTACATTTCATTGTCAGACATAGAATCACACCAAAACTTAAGAACAACTTTAGAAACATTTTGGCCTTTCAGAAACAGACATACACACACACACACACACAATAGTATTTAAACAAAACGTTGTGTTTTTAATCAATTGAAACAGCCACATTTCTGTCTGTTGTTCTGCTCCTGTTGTCACCATCATGTTTTTTTTGCTGTGTGTTTGTGTAATATAACTCCGCCCACTGTACAGAAAATCTAATATTCTTATTTACTGTTTGCCAGTTACTCTGTACATGCAGGTCCTGGAAGAAGATCTCCTACCATTTTGTAAATAATTATTGTTTCTTCCCCTTATATGTTCTTATCTAGAAAGACAAAGTCACACGTTGGTATCCCAAAGCATCTCTAGCTTGTGACAGATTACTTCGACTCTGTTGTGGTTGAGATCTGTGAGACTTGCTGCAGCTGTGTGCACCGGATGCGAACTTTCTCTCTGCGTCGCTGCCCTTACAGAGCCATCCGGCACTGTCAGGTAAAGCAGCAAGGCATCTCCCTGGCCTTTGATTCAATCCAATATCTATTTGGAATTAGCACAAAGATTTGCGTTCATCAGCAGTTATGAATGACCTTGGACTGATTTTACTTGGGGAAAGCCTTTCCTTTTCTTCCAGGATCTCATTTGAAAGCCGCAAAGCAATGTTTGTATGTGCAGCCATGTTGTTGTCACTTTACTCTATAAATGTTGGTAGCGCACATTCTTCATGCTGATCAGTAGGTACCCGTTTATTTCGTTAGCTCGTTTGCTACGTTTCCATCCAATTGTCACGAGAATTTTTAACAAAATTTTAAATGAGCAAAACAGAAATTAAAAAGAAAATGCGAATGAGGCACATCTCCATCTACAAGTGTGGAACGAAGCAACCAGAGTACACAAACTTAATGTTGGACTTAGAAATGTTTCCAGGTTTTGTGCCTCTTTAAGACACAGATCCTCCAGGAACTCCCCCATCCCAGGAAGCAAAGTTCGCTACATCAGAACTTATTCAGCAAATGTGTTCTTGCATATTCAGCATCTCTAGTTTAGCGCATTAGCCCTTTTTTCCCCCCCAGAAAAGCCAACGGCCAAAATTGTTTGCAAGATTGAGGAATTTGTTTTTTCAAATTTTCTAATGCGATGCTTCAAAATGTGTATAAAAATCGTTGATGGAAACACGGCCACTGTTTGCAAGTGATTCCTTCAGCTACATACTAAAGGTTCTAAAATGATATTTCATTTTTTCCACTGTTATGCTAATTAATGTTATTTAGTTGGTTACCTACACGTCCCATCAGCATATCTCATAATCTGAATTGCTACAACAGAACGTCCGTTCCGACTCCATTTCTTGTACAGAGTTGTTAATAAGACCAAGAATAGAACAAGGCCTGCTGGCAAATTGCGTAACAGCCACCAATGAAAATTTTTTGCACATAATTTCACTGTTTAGGTTCTTTAACCAATCACACAATCAGGAAGTTCTTCCAGGAACCTTTGAGAGGGTTTGCTGTAAAAATGATCCGTGCATGTGCAGAACTGTGAGGAGGTGATCTTTAGACCAAAACACATTCCTCTAACAGGCTGCCTTCCTCATTCACCCTCACTTCAAAACAAACCGTGATTGATAAAATAATAGTAATAATCCACATTATTCCATGCTGAAATCCATTTTTTCCCCCTCTGTCTTTGTGAAATTGTAATGAGTTGGATGAAGTCTTGGATGCCATTGTTCAGTAGTGTATTGTTGCTTTAAACCGACATGTTGACAAGCTTGAAACTGGAGCCGCAGCAGAAAGCAAGGACATGGCAAGCAGTGAAGGATCCAGTTTGGAACTTTCGCCGCGGATGTGTCCTTTTTTTTCCTCCTCTTCAAGATGTGGTCTGGAAACTCGCATCTCGCCGCTCCGTCTGCTCACATGTTCCCTCCTGAATCGACCCCAGGGGCAAAAAAGTAAACTGGCTTCAAAACCGAACAACAATCTGTACACTCCTCGATTCTTAGTTCGGTTCTTCCCCCCGATTTGTTACACATTCTGAAAGAAAATGTCAATTTCTTTTTTTCCCCCTTCCTTTCCAAATGCTTCAAACTTTAGAATACACCTTTGATTCTGGGTTTTGTAAATGACTGATCACATGGTGTATGGCTTTATATGTCATATTTGCATCTCTCTTTTTTTTTACCTACCATGTGCATCACAGCAGCTTGTTAAAGTCTTGCTTCAACATGCAAAGTAAAGCGTTTGTAAAGTACTCAAGAAAAAAAAAGTATACTCACCATATATGCGTGTATGAGATGTTGCAACTTCTGCTAGCAACAACTTCTTTATAGTAAAGCTATCTCCTTTTCTCTATGTCTGACTTCTGATTTCTTCTGTCCTCTGGGATTTTGTTTTTTTATTGACCCTCATCCTTTTGTGGGAATGGTGGGAGTGGCAGAGTTTTACTGGAGGAGTGTTTCAAACCAATCCGTGATTTTTGTCATATAATTTGTAGAACCTGTTTTGTCCCTCTGCGCTAATCAAATTTATGGTTTAATAAACCAAGCAGCACAACTGTTTCTGCTTACATCAGAATGAGTCAAGATTACGGTTTACCTTAACATAACTGGATAAATGTGAAAGTAGTTTGAATTGAATAGTTTTGGAAATTAGGTTTAATTAGCCCTAAACTAATTAAAATGAGTTGGTGCAATGATGAATCCACAACTATGATCCTTTATTCAATTTTAATCAGCTAAAGGTTTCACAAATCACTAACCATGTTTTAAATAGTATGTTAGAATAATTTAGTCCATGTTAGAGGAGTCTGAGTATTGTTTTTAAGCTAGAGCATGCTAATACCACTAGCCGTTACAGCTTACAGATATTGTATCCCAACCATATATCTTGAGAAAATTTGAGCTTGCTAGTTGTTAGCTTATTCGAGGCTAACAACAGTCTAGTTGTGCTAATGAGCAGAAGAGGAAGAAGCCAATCTGTTAAGTGACCGACCTGTTTCTGCTGTTACACGATCTGAAAGAAAATTTACAATTTTGTTTAACATATTTTGAAAATCTCCAATTTTGTTTGAAATTGGACGTTTTCAAACCCCAAACACTTCCACACTTTGTTGGAAGTGTGGAAGTGACCCCAAACCCCAAGTGTTTGAGGTCACTTCCACAACAATGTGACCCCAAACACTTTGCTGTGGAAGTCTTTGGGGTTACTTAAAAGACCCTGTATGTCTTTCCAGTTCCCTCCTGAGAAGGTCAACAAAATAAAAAATCCAGATGTGGAAGAACAAATCCACAAGCGCACAATTATGTATCCTGTCAGATGCACAAATTATGAGCGTAAAGGAGCGTCTGACAGAATCAGCAAAGCTTTCTGTTTGTTTTCTGTTTTACAATGACGGACTCAAATAAATCAGGAACCCGCCGACCTCCGCTAAAGATGCTAGTGACAGCTTTAGACCGAAATAAGTGATCCACCCGACACAATGCGACCACTACAAGACAAGTGAGAACTCTTCCACTGACGACTAGCATAAAATAGCAACGTCAGAGACTGGTTAGTGGTGGAAGGGTCAAATCAATCAATCTTATAAAGAGGAGAAAAGAAATCAGTCAACCGACATTCCACCCGAAAACATCGCTGAGACCAGCCCACGGAGACTGCAGACCCTGAGACAGAGATCACGTCAAACGGAGAGCATGTAGCGAGAAGGCCTTGTACAAACTTCTGTCTCTCACTTCCCCTCCTCCCATGTGAGGAGGGGAAGTGTCTTCCACTCCTCCGTCAGGGCGGGTGGTGCCGCATGGCTAGCAGTGCCTCACTAAGCAGACAACTTACCCACACATCCAGCCCCAATTGGGAATTACTGCACAGGACGTCTAGACAAGCATGGTGGGTGGATGAAGGTGAATGGGCTGGGCGGGGAGAACCGAGGTCAAAACAAGTGCATCATAAATTATGTAGTGGAGACACAAAGCAATCTTTATGAATCATTTAAATTCAGTGATTTATTATCTAAGCTGCCACTGAGGGTTTGGGTGTCAGGGTAGCACGAGGGCATCGCAAGTTAACAAACGTTCATGTACAAACACCCACATGTTCTCACACTTTGCTGCTTTAAGAGCTCATGTAAGAGTTCATGGTTATTAGAATGTTTTTATATTTGGTTATGATTGAGCTGAAAAGGTGCTTTTCACAGTGCTGATATTTGTTGCAAGATAACAGTTACGATAATTATAACCGTTTGGCTCACTTAGACTTTACAATCAAAAAATATTGCAGGTCAAATTTAGATTTGGACACATTTCTATAGCTTTGTGTGATATAAAAGGTAACAGAGTATAAGCAAAATGCAGTTATAAAATAGTGATTTAATTTCTTAAGCTATCCCAGACTGCGTGGCTTTATATTGAAAAGCAACACGTTTCCAGGATCAAGGAAATAGTGGCATAGCAGCATTAAAATGACTTACTTTTTTTCACCTCTGCAATATTCCCATAATTAAAAATATAATTCAGAGAGAAAAACTAGTCCATGTATTTGTTCCTTCAAGGCTGGACTACTATGTCCATCATTTATCCTTTCTATAACTCGTCTCTTTCAGTTAGATTAAATTGAATCAGAAGCCGTAAATCAGAACACTGTCAACTTTGATCAACAGAAGGGCAACAAGAAGTCAGAGGAAACATCGTTTACGGTAGCAGAAATGTCAGACAACTGTTAAACCTTTTATATTGCAGAAGAAAAAAATAAATAAGTCTGGGTTTTTAGAGGGAGGTTCGAGGGAGCAGTTTATTTCCTGCAGTGTGATGGGTAAACACTTTGAAGGATTACAGTGGACCGCCATTTGCTGAGGTTAGGGGTCACTATTTTTAAGCAAATAGTGCTTAAAATCTCCTTTTTTAAATAGCTTAAATTCCTAATATTCCTCAGTATGTATTAATATTCACAGATGAAACAGCTTAGCACTACCGCAGCAGCTAAGGTCTACCTTTTCTCTGTTCATCAGGGTTTAGCCAATCAGAGCCAAGGAACATGAATGCAGCTCCAGGATTGGCTGTTTTGTGAATCCCAGCCGATAGTGAATCAGGCAGCATTTAGCCTCGGCCTAGATATTGAGTATCTCAGCATTCTAATCAGTATTTCATTTAAAATAATTTACAAAGAAAAAAAAAAATCCATAAATTTGATTTTTAAAAATCTATTTTACAGACAAAATTGATTTTTAAAAATAATTTGGAGTTACGTTCCACAGGAAAATCCTTGCAGCAGGTAGCGGTCCACTTTGCAGTAGTAGGATTTAACTTCAGTGTTTGTTACTATGGCAGCACAATCTGATGAATCAAAGTGCATTCCTTTATTCTAGTCTGCTAGCAACAGGAAGAGATTCAGTTGACATCCGTCCGGAACGAAAATATTTCAGAGAGCTGACGCGGCTTTTCACTCATAGACATGAAAATAGTGCTGTTCCATTTTTTATTATTGATCCACCTGTTTATGGCTCGAGTCCCAAAACGTTCTGATTAGGCAAAGTGGAAGAGGTGGGGCAGGAAAACAATAGGAGTGCTATTTGTTGCTGTGGCTGGTGTTTCCCCGTGTGTAATAGAGCTAATGGTCGTCTGCTATTATCTGGTTGTGCTCGGGCCACCTCATTACGTAGTCACTCTGGAGGCCCCAAGAGAGAGACAGATGGAGGGCAGAGGAAGGTGGCGTGCTGTGGTGGGCGTTAATGTGTCACACTGTGATGACGGCACACATTAGCTGCGCTTCATGGAGCAGGAGATGGAAGAGTTTGGTGGCGTAACAGGAGGATCCTTCCATCAGCAGTTCTCCCTGAAGCTTACAGCCAGCCGTACAAGGAAGTCTGTAGAACTTAGTGAAGCAGCTTTCAGCTTCTAAGCACCACAAATATGGAACAAACTTCCAGAAAGCTGCAAAACAGCTGAAACACTGAGTTCCTTTAAATCCAGACTAAACACCCACCTGCTTTGTTACCTTTAAATCATAAAAAATGAAACACTGACCAACATTTTGGTCAGTAATGTTTCGACCAACATTTGCCAAAACATTACATTTTTGGTAAATGTAATGTTTTGGCAAATGTAATGTTTGCCAAGTCCAAACATGACATTTTGGACTTGGCTAAATGTAATGTTTCAGTTGTTGACTGCGTGTTCTATGACTTTGTATTTTTGTGTTTTTAATGACATGAAGCACTTTGAACTGCCTTGTTAGTGAAATGTGCGACACAAATAAGCTTGATTGACTGACTGTGAAAAGTTTGTGCATAAAGAGACACACTTCCTCATTCAAATACAATCACAATGGATCTAATCCATGGAGTTACCGTGGAACCCCAGCATTCACGGGGGTTACTTGAGACTCCCTCTTAAAACACATATAGCCACCTATTTTAATAGTTTAAACACCTTAATATGCAATAATATGTACAGTGGAAATGGTCCTGGCACTACTGCAGAAGCAAGCAGTCTTCCTTATCTCTGCTCTTTTGGGTACAGCCAATCAGGAAGCTAGAACACCAAGACATAATGCTACTTGAAATCCCATTGATTGGCGTCTGCAAAGCAGTCAATCTGGGAGCATCATTCATTGTTCTTGGCTCTGATTGGCTGCAGCCCTAAGAGTGTAAGTATGAAAAACCGTAGATGTTAGCTTATGTTGTTTCCACTGAGAATATTAATGCATATTAAAGTATATTTAATGTTTGAACATTTAAAATAGGCAGCGTTAAGCATTTTTAAAAGCCATCTCAAGGGTTTGCAGATTTTAGCTGTTCGGGGATGGCTGTGGTGCCTAATCCCAACCAATACCATGGGATCCACTTTAATACACATATTGATATTATAATTACAAATGTGATTCATATTTTTGCAGCATATTAAATATTTTGTTGTCGAACAACCTGGAGCAGCCTGTACATTTATAGATTATTATTGTTAAGCTGAGACCATCTTCTTCTTTCCACATGAATTTTTTGATTGTGTGAAGTCATCAAGAAGTCACATGTGCAGGCTACATTTAGAATTCATTACAAGATTCAAATGAAGGCAGACATATTCTTTATTTCCCAGGGAAGATAGCTGGACCTGACTGTATTGGACAAGCAGGACACTCAGCATCCCCTGGGGTAACACCCCATGCTTTAGGCTAAAGAAAATCTCTCCGGTTTCTCCGTAGGCTTTTAACCATCATTAATATCAGCAGTATCGATTGTGCTGCTCTGGCCAACAGATGGATGCAGTCTCAGGACACAGCTGGACCTGCCTTGCTGTCCTTAACAACTCGGAAATATGAGAACCTGTACATGAGAAATGTGAGCTTTTCTAGGCAGTGATGACCGATGCAAAGTGCAAGCTTCACGTCTAGAAAACTGTTACTCCCACAAGCAACAACTACGTTCACGGTCTCAAAGCCGGGATATCGATGGCTGTTCTACGAAAACCACAAATCTACTGTTGAACAGCGGTACACTGATCAATGGGTGAGAGTTTGAGACCAAAGACATTAACACTTAGATCAAAACGCGGTCATGTGTTAGAATGTCTCAGTCCTAAAATTTGTGGTGCCACTTAAAAACTGCTGCTCAGAGATTCTCTTTATTCAACCTGAAGGAGATTGAGCTGTTTAGCAAAGAAAAACATGCAGACATTTTAGTCTCAAGAGCTGATAGGGACTTACTGCTGCAACTGCTGCATTAAAGGGGCTGTATTATGTAGTTTTTCAGGCACATAGTTCTATTTTACAGCATAATCAAGTAGCTATGTTACCTTCAGTTGTCATATAAATACTATGTATATCAAAAATGACTATTTTTTGTTCCAGATTATTATTATGAGCAGGGAGAAAGGAAATAATGTCATTTTCCAGCTCATCTTTTTAAATTTGTTTTTATTTTTCTACATGAATATACGAGCCACAACTGTCGAGTATTTTGCACAAACACAGTAAATCCGAATTATGTGTTGATTTCTGAAGTGTTGTGTGACATTCCCAAACCATCAGATCTGCTTGCGGTGCAAAACTGGAGAGCTCTCTTTCTTCTTACTGGTAAGACGACTCCACCCACAGCCCGGCTCCCCTGGGAGGAGAAGGGGAGCGAGAGGAGGAAGAGCAGGGGAGGAGGAAGAGCAGGGGAGGAGGAGGAGGAGCGGAGACAGCACCTGCCACCCAGCTTCTGCCTCACTTCTAGGCAGCCAAGGCCCACAAACAAAGGACGCTCACATGGGCTCTGCAGCCGGTCCTGATCTCAGCTCAGACTGATGCTGGTCTTTTCCTTCGTCACTGTGTACTTTTGTTTTGCCGAACACCCAAACAAGTCTGGAGAAGAGTCAAGAAGTTCAGATCCGCGGCTCGGGTCACTGGAAGGGATTTCCTGTCATTTTCACATCTACAGTAACCAAATGTGATCCTATATTTTACAATGAACCACATTTATCAGCGGGAGGCTTAAAATAGTTTCTGTTTGGTCAGAGTTCCACATGGAAAAAGGGAAAAAAAGTACCAATGAAAATGAGTTATAGAAACGCCTGAAGTAATTTGTCATTCTTTTTTTTTTAAATTTAAATTATAGCTTTCAGGACAAGCAGCTTGATGTTAGATGTGGACTAACATCTAGATTTGTTTACTAGTAGAAATGGAGAGAAACTGGGACCCACAACGATCTCACAACGGGGCAGAACTGACCCAGAGTATAAGGCAGTTTTTGGATGAGGGGGCAAAAGCTGCCTTATAGAGCTGCTGGGGGCCATTTTGTGGCCCTTATACCAGGGCTCCAACTCTACCAGGCTTTACCTACAACCCTCCCTGCATCCTTACCTTAACCCTAACCTAATCAATCACAAACTACATGCAACTGTACACTAAATTATTTTTTGTTTTTTGGGGGGGGGGGTTGAAGAGAGCTTAGACAGTTGTTTTCTGCGCATGCGCTCTTCGTCAGTAACGTTATTATTTTAATTTTTTTTAAAACGTAAAAGACTTTCACAAGGGTGTGTGGGGCGTTCAGGTGCCGTTGGGGCTCACGGTGGTCTGCATCGCTGGTGTATCGCCCTATGCGCACCAGGCTGTGGGAGCCAAACCGTTACCGGAAACTGACCCGCGTTGCCTTCAGAATAAAAGTTTGAGTTTATGTTTCGGCAGAGTGAATATATACAGGTACATCTCTAACAATCAAAAAAAAAAATTTATTGTGAAAAGTTTTTATATTCTATTTCAGAAAGTGAAACCTGTGTACATTTATTCATTATGAATAGGTTGGAATATCTTTATTTCTTTTAATTTTTATTGGTCAGTCAACGAAAGCCCCTTTATTCACTTTTTGCTGAAAAAATGACTATTGCCAAATTTTGGAAAGTCATGGTGTCATAAGCAACAGGAGCTTCAAAAGGAGTAAATATCTTGTCAGATAAGTTTCTCTCTCTCTCTTTTCTTTTGCAAATTATACTCCCAGAATCACTCCGGCTTCCTCCGACAGTCCAAAAACATGACTGTCAGGTTAATTGGTCTCAATAATATTCGAGTTTATTTACAGACTGGGGGGGAAATAGCATCAAGCCTGTTGTTGGTTGTTATTGGTCGCACAAATGAGGGCCGTACTGCAAATTTTTGTGCGCGACAACAGACCGGAAGTTGTCGAATTTCCTTAGACTTGACTGCAGTGATGGGACAAGAACGCGATTCAAAGAAAGGAGGGACGACACTGAGGGAAGTGAGCAGACAGAGGTAGAGAGCGGCGGCGGAACTGGGCTCCACTGGCAGAGACGAAGCGACGGTAGTGACGAGGACCGAGCCCGGGAGGACAGCCAGCCCGGCCGGCCGGCCAGCCGCCCTCCATCTTCCGTTCCAGCGACCTCCGTCGGAGCAGCTCCCTCCGCAGCTCCGCATCGCCGCTCCGAGCAGAGCATCTTGGAAAAGGTAAACAACCCGACAGCACCATCCTCTCCCCGGTTGGCTCCAGATCATCTTCCCCTTAGAGATGCTGCTGCTGTTTTTTTCTTTCTCCGCGGTGTGAAGCCAGCGGTTTACACAGCAACACATCAGCTTATTCTTTTCCTGCATACAAACCTGACGAGTCCAATGCTTCATTTCCAGCGTCCTCATAGGCTGAGGCTGCTAGTCTGCTCCCTCTGCACAGATCAGGCAAATTATAATGACCACCGACAGATAAAGTTAATCTCACACATGATCGCTTGATCATGGCACATATTAGTGGTCGGGATGTACTAGGCAGCAAAATCGTTATTATTAGTACCTCAGAATTAATAAGTAATTAATCAGTGATAAATTAAATTGAGCTCGATCATTTCCATCCTGACGATTAATATTTTTGAAGGGCAATTTACCGTAATCCATTTTACTTAATGGTTTCGGTTGTGTGAGATTGTGTTTTATTTTGGATATTTAAAATCTCTTCCTTTTGCAGAGTGGAGTTTTCTGTCCAAAATTAAAGTTTATTAGTCTTCCAGAGGGCAAATTTTCCATTTATCAGAAAGGGATTACTTGAAAAAGTGTCAAAGACAGCGTTATCGTGTATCGCGATGATTTCTGGGACAATGTATCGTCCAGTAACATTTATTGTTGTGACGGGCCTGCTCAGAGCTGATGTTATAAGGAGAAATAAATAGTAAAA
>CAEFZY010048059.1:0-14374 GCA_903066815.1 Brachyrhaphis roseni | reverse complement strand
TTGGACTGTTTCCCTGTGTTCTGCCATCATTAAATCCATCATTTACTGCTACCTGGGTCTCAAAGCGTCTGCCTCACCACCTCACCACACACCTATTCCTGACAAAGGCACTTGCCCCTCTGCATTATGTTAGGTGTAATATTTGGTGCAGACAGGTTTGTGGTGTATGACTATTTTTGTCGGAGTTTCATTAAGCCCCTGATTTCATATGAGAGGAACTTAACACACACCGTGCTAATTTGTGGAGGATTTGTACCCGAGTGCAGAGAGGAGGACAACAGTCGTATGCTAAGGTGAAGGTTTATTTAAAAGAAAATGTACAAATTGGAGGAATAAACAGCTGAGAAGCATCTGACTGGAAAGAACAGAGGCAATGGTGACAGCCTCCACAGGCATGGAGGATTCAATAGAAGAGGGATCTAACGAGGAGGTAATGAAAGCAAGAGGCTTTTAACAGCAGGGAGGTGATTACTGGTACAAGACGAGACTAATAATCAGAGTGTAGTCCGGCCGGGTAGGAACCTGAACTGAGGCGGTGAGGGAAAATGACTAACATTGAAATGAACACAGAAGTGTCAGAATAGGAGACACAAGGACTTTACTAAATGGGAAACTAAAGTCTGGTGCCAACGTAAGGAACCAAACCGAAACACATGACAGAACGAAGAATATTCACAAAAATGTAAACTATTAGCGCAGTAAGCAAAAAAAAAAAAAAAAAATTTAAAATCACAACAACTCAACTTGTCTACAAGACAAGACTCCATCACTATTATGCTATTTTATTGGAACGAGATACCAGTAAGTCCACCAAAAACCAGCTTAACAGTAGGAACTGGAAAGACTTGTAAAGAACTCAAAGGCAACATCTTGAAGTAATTGAGATGCTACAGTAGCCATTTCAAAATATTTCTCCTTTTCCGTTCTACATGTTTACTCCAATCCAGTCACAGTATTGATTGGTTTAGGAAAGTTCCCAATTATTTTTATAAAACTTTTTTTTTTAATTAATATGGCAAAAATTGGTCAGGACTATTTGATATCCCTTGAATATTGGTCGTGACATGTCACGACTGTCCATACCCAAACCTACACCCATGATAAATCCAACTAAAACATTTTATCCATGATTTTTTTTTTATCCTTCCAGATAAAGTTTGCTACTTTGAATTTGTGTTGGCTATGCACTAACCTGCTTGAAAGAATGAGACAATGTGAGATATTTAATTCACTCTTTTCCTGCAAAAATGAAATGGATTATTCATGAATGACCCTGACGATTATTTGTTGTTTTCCTAATTGTGTTTGGCATGTCTCTGTGAAGTGTTAATGAAACCTTCACTGATATAATTACATGTGGTAGCAACATGTTTGCCCACTAAATTTCTCATTGTGCGATTTTATTACAGGAAAGAGAATAATGGATATGTTTACTGAAGGTTTATGAAAGTCAGTGTAATGCCAATTTTAAAATGTTATTTCATTTGTCATGAGATCCAAAATATGATTATAAGTGCCTGATCCCACTGATGGACAGGATTTAGTATGACTGCCACTTGCACTGATGCTCTGGCAAGACTGAATTTCATCTGGTAAATAGCAGGGAGCCACTTAATTTCACAGCTGAATGTTTTCAGATGTCACAAGCAGGGACTCCAACTAGTGCAACTAAAAGGAGCCTGCAGGGTAACAAAAGTTGAAAAAATGTTCACTTTATTCTAGCCTTGTAAGGGGGACAAGATAATGTTGAGGGGTGAGGGATGACAAGGAAGAAATAAGTGGATGCACACACAAAAAAGAGGTTCAACTTGTCCAGCTCAGTAATTGCGTGTTTCATTGAATGACTTCAAATTCTCGATGATACCCACAGTGCATGATGCAATTGTCTATCTTTGAACACAACTGGCTCAGAAAGCAGCCCTAATTCGCTTCATTTTATACACTGAAGTATAGGAAGGAACTGCTGAATTAACACTGGGGTGATGAAATTGTGCGCCAGAGTCTGCTGGGGAAAGAAAACCTTAATGGAAATAAAGACCAGAATAAATCAGGGAAAGCTGAGGTTTCAAAGTCAGATCAGAAACATTTCGATGGATAGTAGACTATGAGAGATGGATATGACTTATTGGGAAAATCCATGCTGAAATGAAAACATACAGGTGATACAGGAGCAGGCAAACGTCTTGGTAAGTGGAAAATTCATTAGAATAAAGTCTGAAAACTTTTGAAAAACTCCAACCTTTTAAATTACATTATTAACACACACACACATATATATATTATATATATATATATATATATATAGAGAGAGAGAGAGAGAGAGAGAGATGAGATGAAGATTGAGTGTGAAAATGTGGAAAAGCCACTACTAACTAACTCATATCTGGTGATGTATTTTCCAACTAAATAATAAAATTTTAAGAATTTTTGCACATCTTTAATAGGGTTAATGTCAGTGAAAAGAATAATCAAAATTAGCACCCCACTGCAGCTACCAGGTCTAAAACGTGATCCAGAAGGTATCTATGATATAAAATATTCCAATGTGTCAATATGTGTAAATGTCAGAATGACATTAAAAGTCTGAACCACAGTGCTCTCTGGGAAAGTTCGTAAAAGGTCTTAGACTTACTTCCCTCTTTAATTTAACGTTATTGTGTTATGATAAAAAAAAAATGAAATTGCTGCTGTTCTCCAACAATGAGCTTCTGGGATTTTTGTCTCTCTTTACAGCTGTATTCGTCAGAGTTCCAGCTGTTTTGAAATTCATCACTATTTTGAAAGTATCAGTAACTAGCTATTTTCCAAAGCAATGTTCTGACTCATGAAGATAAACATGCATCTGCCTTGTTTGAATGGTATGTTCTCTTGTAGTATTGAATCGTGACTAAGAGAAATGGGCCTCGGTGTCACGTCAAATTTATTTCCCAGGAAAACAGGAACTAATCAATGTTTCTTTAAAAGATTTTGCATTTGTCGTAACACTTTGTTTCTCCTTTAAATGGTTTAATTAAAAGTTTATTTTTTCTAAAATGCTCTATTTTACATGTCTCAAGCAGAAAGGTGTTAATAAATCTCAGTAGTGCTGCTTTGAAAGCCCCCACTTTGTCTTATTTATTAATGCTTTACTCTGCATTGCAAAGCAGCTATTCATTCTGCCTACCAAACTTTGCCAGATGATTAAATATCTGTTAAAATGTAATGTTTCGCTATACTTCAAGACAGTTGCCCTCTGCAGGAACCCACCTGCATAATAAACAGAAACATAATATCTTGTGGAAAGAAAAATATTGGCATTAGCTGAGTCATTTTGGCAAGAGCAAGGGAGTCACCTTATTAGCAACACCACAGGGATTTGTCACTTACTTATTTGTCATGGAAAATATCTGTAAGAGGGTGCTACAGAGGACAGACACATGTTTCCCCTGAGCGAGAAAAGTGTAAATTTCACACAGCACTTTCAAATAGAGCATTATCCCCAGGGACCACATCCGGCTTTCAGCAACATTGCTGTGGAACTGACAGAATGAATGCCACACCTACGAACAGCAACGTGTCAGCAGCAATTAAAAAGATCCAGCTACCACATGAGCATCGACGCCTGACATGAAGTCTGTCTCTTCCGCTTATTAGACCGCTAACATTCATGAAATTAAGCTGCGGACAATTTCAGGTCGTGTACCTCTCTGTGCCAACAGGTGTTGTGACTGCATCCTGTTTAAACGTCACACAAAGAGACAGGGACTACTGGTAAACAAACTCCACTGCAACAGCTGTCCCTTTCAATGACCCAAGACAGGTAGAAGCAGGTACAGCGGTGGGGGGACGATAAGAATGTAATGCACCGCATTAAGTTTTCAAGTTTTCCCACCTAAAGAAAACGGAGAGGTATGTCATTTTTATCCTAGGCATACCTCAGCTGTGAGAAACAGAATATATAAACAACATGTCTCTCTTCCGCTGTTGGATAGAGTCTTTCTTGGTGACGGACGGGCCGCTATCCAGGTACCAAACAAGATGAGCGTATTTGCCTCCTCTACACTCATCTGAGGTTGAACTTTTGCAACCCCAGTTGCAAAAGTTCAAACTTCCCTTGTCTCAGTTTTGTCACGGTAGAGCAGGTCGATCAGTAGTATACTCTTCAAGTTAGAAAGTACATCCTGTCAAATTAGGAAAAAAAATCAATTCATGCGTATCTCATACATGTAGTTATCACATTTGCTCTGATAATCACTGATGACTTCTTGTTGACTAATATCTTTTGTTGCAAATACATTAGACAAGTTACTTCTTGTCTAATGAAGACAAGAAGTAACGCTTATTTATTTAAGCGTTTCATTTAAATAAATAAAGGCCAAACGAGAGGGGTAACGTCACAGTTCATATGCAACTAACAATATCCTTCATGAAGTTCTGTTCAGTAAAAGTGGGGTACGTAGATTGAGTTCTAAGATCAAGTTTAAAAAAAATGAGGGCAGTGTAAGTTTCAAACTTGACTCAGAAAGTTCAGCTTAAAAGCTGATGGTGAATCAGTGTTCTATCTTTACAACTATCTATAATAATTTTTCATTAAATGCACTTAAAATGCAATCTTTTCTCAGCTGATTTGCTTTTCTTTGGGTGGTCATGTGTCTGGATTCCACAGCTTGCTTTGTTTGTTTTCATTAATACATATGTATAAATCTGCTAAAACGGCATCTGGCCCACAAATGTTTTTTCATGTCACTGCTGAACCCCGTCATTTTTTTTTCTGTGTCAAACACTTATTTAGTGCAATAAAATTTTAAATTGTTATTTTAAAATTACATAATGGGATTATTTCTTTTTATTGTTATTATTATTTATTGTCTTATCTCTCACAGTTGAGGTTTACAAATTAAAAACCTCTCCATTCTTCGTAAGAAGGAAAACTTGAAAAATCGGTGGTGCATTAAATGCTTTTTTTTGCCTCTCATCTGCATAAACAAAACAAACAATACATGCAATTGTGATACTGAATGCTGCAAAACTGAATTTATGTGGATTATGCTGCTTCTAAACATTTAATGTGCTAGCATTATTTGAAACTCATCTAAAAGTTGCAACTGCACACACACACACACACTGTGCTTTTTGCAAAACTATGCATGTCTCTTGGACTTTATCACACCCCGCCACACTACAATCACAACCTCAGAGTGTTTCTTTTGGATTAAACCAACACAAATAGAAATTTAGAAAGTGAAGGGACAATATCTAGTTTTCAAAAATCCTTCAGATACAATATTTAAACGTTAAGGCTGTGCTAATACCTTGACAAAATGTGAAAAAAAATTCATGGTGTATGTAAGCGATTCCATGGCACTGAAACCTATGGGATTTAATCGTAGACCTGATTTCCTCGGTGCGATCAGCAAAGCAGAAGGTTTTGTTTTTTTTCCCCCAGTCATAGTTATCAGCTTTTCGATGAGCTCTGCCTGTTATCAGACATGGAACTCACACCAAAAAAAAGAAACTCTGACACTTGGAGTTTGTCTACTCCTGGGTAATAACTTTAACGAGAATGAATCATTTGTGGCTCCACTTGTCTTCACTTTTGTCACAATCTCCTTTCAGCATGGTTAGCGTTGCATTTGTGCGAGTGACCCATAGGGTCGGGGTGTGACCTGTGTGACAGGATGTCTTTTTGTTAGACAACAGGAAGGCCGACCTCAGACCGCTTCAGGATGAAAAGTGTGCGATGGTCGAGATGTTGCTTTTCTTTGAATTCCTCAAGGATGCAGGCAGGCAGGGATAACCTTTGTGGTTTCTGTGTTTCATGACAGAACAATGATGGAGGGATGTCAAGTGGAATTTTTTTTCGTTCCCATGACACTTTGTTCACCACAGATCTTTGACATAACAAGCCTTGCTGTCCTACATATCAGCTTCAGAAGAACACACAAGAAAACACACATAAAGTCATTGTAAATATAGAGAAGACCCCTTTAAGTTATTTTTTTTTACTGTTACTATACCAAAAAAGCCCCCAATCTATTCAAGGATATTCTGAAAATATTAAAGCAGTACAGCAAAAAAATAAAATAGAATAAATAAAATCACCGGGCAAAAGTCCAAGATAGCTTTTTGTTACATGGAGCCCAAGATGTACATGAAGGGGATGTGTTGCAGTGAACTATTAAGACCTATGAAGTTCTGCACTTCACTTCTTGTGAGATGTGAAATGTCCAGCCTGGAGTTCAAAAAGTTATGTTTCAATTCTTGCAAAAAAAAAAATATATATATATATATATATATATATGCAGGCCTCAAGGCCCAGATTCACACACTGCCTGAATCAATGAGATTAGATTTCAGCTGAACATTAGTTCATATAGGAGGGTCAGAATTTGGTCAAGAGAAAGCATGAATCTGTTCTGTTTTATGTCAGAGGTTCAGTGTGAGAATCTAGAGCTGGAAATAAAGAATCCAGCAATAATTCAAAGTAAGTTAATTCCCAAATGCGAGCCAATTTAAGCTAGATATAGTAATCATAAGAACCAGAATGCACCTTCAATTAACTTCCTTATTTAAACAGCAGATTTTTAGGGAGGTAAAATTAGAAAATGAAATTAAAAACCAGCTCAGATGCATGCACCATCAGCCTCCACACTCACCAGATCTGAATCTAGTAGAGAACCTTTATAGTCTGGCATCCTGGATCAGTGGCAAAGAAAAAAAAATGCAGGAACTTTTTGATTGTGCTAATATAGATCAAAATCTCTGAAAAATATTTGCAACACTGGTTACTACAAAGGTGGCTGGTTAATGTTATTGCTCAAGCAAAGCAATTCATCTATTTTAATGTCCTTTCGGCTGTTCGTTTTAAATTGTAGCCAATTTACATGATATCAACCTTGATTAACCATGACATTAAGATGTTTCTCTGAGGTCCATCGCTGTATTTCAAGAAAACTTGAAGTTTGTCTCAAATTGTTTCATAGTAGCAACATGTTGGAGCTCCACACTCAGGTAGCTGTTGACACACACACACACACACACACACCCCCACACACACAGGGAGAGGATCCCGGGTGTGGTTTCTGGTCGGGGCTAATGGTTGTGGAGTTTGCATGTGCATATGTGAATTATCTGTATGCACTCTGGCTTCAGTTCACTGTCTAAAGGCCTGTTGGGCTAATAGCCCAGGCTGACTTACCCCTAGGTTTGAGTGTGTGTTTCTGTCATAGACTATTGACCTCTCCAAGATGAGCCGTCTTGGCTCATCTCAGTACAGTAGATAACCACCAGCAGCCTGTAGGATTATAAAATAATTCATCCTAGGCTGTGGAGCGCATCGTCTTTAAATTAAAAACATTACTTTTCAGGCTGACGCCAATGAGACAATGTAGGTTTAATTGAATTAAATGAATTAACTTGAGCACCAAATTAGTGCAGTAATTGGCTGCAGACTATCTGTGATGCAGACGGGACTTTTCAGCTTCTGGCCTTCTCACTGAAAATGCTGTGTCAGCTGGATGTGACCTTCAGTTTCCTGACTTCCTCACTCCGCTCTCAAGGTCTTTGGATAAGTTTGACTGACGACAGCGAGGAACGCTGGGACAGACACAAAGGACTCTGTCCATATCGATTGGTTGTACATCCATCCGTTGGATGTGTCTAAGCTGTTGATCCATCAGATTACATGCACGATTGTCTTTTCTTCATCAACCAGAGAGGAGCAAACATGATTTATTTTGTTTTGTTAATCATTGTCTAACAGCTCTGAAACTCTCACCTCATCGCTTCTCATTACAAATCAAATCTGTGCTACAAATTACCTGAAATGTTTCAAGGGGAAACTCTTTAAATGTATCGGTGCAGCTACTAAGACCTGGTCTTGATTTGCAGCAATAGCTTTACATAACATTAACTCTACGATTATTGCTCCTCTGATAGCCAGTGGGGATATCTAAATACTGAAAGTACAAGTATGGTCCGTTAAAATCCAATTCGCACCGCATTTAAAGTATACACCCTAAAATAGAGTGCATTTAAAAAAGTAATTACGCATCTTTGTTTTCTTTTTGTTTTTTATTACAGTCAGGTGATTTTAAAGTATTATCTTCATGAGTCGCATGTTTAGCTAATGGTGTCAATTTGTGTACAGTTTTAATTGATGGGCCAAGCAAAGAAAGCATTAATCAGAAACATGATCTTCATATTCATTATTCTGGAGGAGCTGCAGGAATCCACAGCTCATTTGAGAAACATCTGTTAAAACACAACTGTTAGTCATGCAGTTCACAAAGTGGAAAGGTTTTGTTGGGAGAAGAAGTTATGCATACAGGCTGACATAAGCCATTTGCACACACCAAACATGATGGAAGCAGCGTCATGCCTTATGGATGTTTTTTTTTTTTTAGCAGGTAATGGGAAGATGGAGGAAGCTAATCGAAACATACATTTCATAATTCTGTTTGCAGTTTATTGGCCTGTTATAAAAGAAAATTCATGAATGTTATTTTCCTTATACTTTTTGCAGGTCTCTTTGACATAAAACCCAATAAAATACACTGAAGTCCTTGGCTGTAATATGACAACAGACAACTAACTGTGAATGTTTTTGTAAAGAGACGTACATACACAGAGCTCTGATGTGTTTTATGTCCCTTTGTGCATGACAGTTTTTGATATTCAAGTGGAGTCAAGTGATTCTCCCAGCAGACAGAACCACAGACCCAAGAGACTCACCACTCAGCCATTAGAGAACCACCTCTGACCCAAGGACCTGGTAGCGGGTCGGCACACAGGAAACCGTGCCGTGTGCTTGTGCTCTGATACGAATCTCTCATCATATCAAACAGATGGCTCACTGATGTTTTTATTATTTTTTTTTTTTAACCAAGAAAAGTTTTCTTAGTTTCAGTGTGGGAGCAGGCTTTTTTTTAAAAAAAAAGCACAGTTTAGTCTTGTATGTTGAATTAGCTTACCTGCTAATAACTCAACCTGCTCCTGCTTTTCATGACTGTTCAAAAAAGGCAAGACCACAACTCTGTTCGGGGTAAGAGGCAACAGATTACTATTTGTACTTCACAATTACTGTTGTTGACAAATAGTCAGCAATAGTAAATGTTGATCCACCTCTCTACACGCAGAGAGGTGGGTGGAGTGAATAGATGTGCCTATATTCTCCAGGGATGTGTGTGTAATAGAGGACAGGAAGTTTACCTGGCTTTTTTTTCCCCTGCTGTGACAAACCTGACAACAGCTGAGGCTGAAACCTTTGGTTTGGTGTACAATCCAACGTGTTTGTTGTGGAACTGAAAACGTGGTTTGGATGCTTCGACCAAACACACAAAAACATCTGATTTCAGTCGACTGCACGGTCTGATGATGAGAGAGCGGCGAAGCATTCCATTTACCAGAAAGTTTAATGGTTTTCTAACATTTCATTAGTTACATTGGTATTTGGAGTTACATTGTAATGATTTCTGTCATTTTTGAGTTATATGGTTATATTTTGGGTCACCTGTTTTGTAAGTTTAAGGCTTGTTGAATTATTTTTATTTCCAAATTTCTGCGTCCGTGTTGAAATATTTCTGTAACTCAGTCTTGAGCTTGATTTGATTTCATTCCCTGTGTCTGCTTGCGCAAAAGATGAGGCTTTAAGGAAATTATTAAATTATAAATAAAAATGTGTACATATTTTTTTGGAGATCAGTCTGTGTTTCCGTTTCTGGCTTTAAATGTTGGGTATCGGTTGGTCACAGTAATATTTAAACTGGCCATTTTGTGGTGCAGCAGAGCCATTTTTTGCACAGTGGGAAGCGATAGAGCAGCCCCCACAATCAGCTGCTGGCATGCATATGTAAGTGGAGCCAGATCCCCTAATTTAAATATCTACATTTACCAAATGTTGAAACCCACAAGCACAAAAAAAAAACGAATTTTTCTCCAGATAGTTTTTAAATCTGTTATAAAGCCATGATAGATTTATGTGCGTTAAAAGTTCAATTTAACATTTTTAAGACACAGATGACTTTTTGAAAAGACTCTTATGATTCTATGCATCAGTTTAATCTGTTTGTCTTTAATTTACGAAAATTCCGCTTAAGGTGCCTCCTTTATCCTCTGCAGAGTTAATTTCCTCTGGAAACATCTCAGCTCCCAAAAGTTGAGAGAAATAAACTATGCAGTTCCCCACAACTAATTAAGACAGAAAGGTAGCGCTCTTACCCTTGTACTTAGAGATGAACTGAATCTGTTGGTCATTTTTTATTTTTATTTTTTGTTGTGAATTATTGCCGTAAGCAAGGGATCCAAATCAAAAACAATTACCATGTGTGCTTCATAGACTACCCATGAAGAAGAATCAGTAATAATTTGGAGCAATGCATGACTATCCCGCATGCAAAAATGTTTGGCCTGTGTTAGATTAATTTTTCCAGCTCTTTTCATCCATACTGTATGTATATTTTTAGTCACTGAGGTGCTAAAATTTGCAAAAGGGATAAGCAGTGTTATAAAGGAACAAAAATAAGAGAGCCAAGAACAAGAGGAGGTAATCTGATCAACGTCGTCCTCCCAGTTGTACGCAGTGGAACTACAACTATCTGTTTTGTGAACATTGTGCAGTCCTTGTTAGAATGTTTTAATATAAAGATACAATACATTAATTTACTAAAAGGAGGAGGTTATTCTCTAAGAACCCAATATGAAAGAGAATTTATGCGAAAGGTTAATTTTCTTTTCTTCAGTGCGAAAACTGAAACGATTAGGAAGGTCAGTGAGTTTGAAACGTTTGAGAGCAGGAAGGGAAAAAAACGTAAGCTGGCAATTGCTTTAAGAAAATTACAATCATTACTCTGATTAGTGAAGTCCGAAGCTCACTCGTGTCATCCTGGGTTAACCAGCAAATCAAAAACAGTGTGGCACTTTTTTCTGAATTTTTTTCCTCACATTTGATGAGTCATTTTTGCACTGTCCCACTTAACTCTGAGGTCGGTGTTAGCTGTCTCGCTCTTTTGAATTAATGGCACCTGAGAAATGGGTTCATGTGTAGAACTAGGTATGTAAACTAATTTGTTCACCAAGAGACAAGCAGTTAACTCCTGACATCTGACTTACACACCCTGATGTGTGATTGATTATTATAAGCAAGTACATGCAGAAGTAATAACGTCAATCAGCAATGACACAAACCTAAAAGGAAGAGTAAATTACAGTCCCTTGCAAATATATTGACACCCCTTTGAATATATTCAAATTGTGCGACATTACAGTGACTATGTTTTATTGCATTTTATTAGGATTTCGATGACAGACCAATACAATGTGGGACATTATGAGAAGATGGAAGGAAAATGACGCAAAGGTTTGATGTTTTTTTTAATGACATCAAAAAACACTGTCTTTGGGAGTATGCCTCCACCACCAGCTGTAAACATCTAGAAATCTTTGGAAAATAGCTTGAGAGCAGTCAGATTGAATGAGGAGTCTTCATAGACAGCAATTTTCAAATGTTTTCAAATAGTTTGTACTTTGACTGGGCCATTCTGACACAGATAAGCTTTAAAAGGTTGAAGTCAAGCATCCTAAAGGCTTGGTGCTGCCACCACCCTTTACTGTACATACGGTGTTTTTCAATCTGATGTGCACATTAGTGTTAATGTTCTTCTAAACTCACATGGTGACCAAAAAGTTTTGGTCTCATCTGATAAGAATACCTCTTTCCGTGTTTGTTGTTCCCACATACACAGCTTATGGCAAACAAAAAAGGATAACTTGATGGCTTTCGAAACGCAGGTTGCCTTGTTTGAAAAAGTAATTCCCATCTAATCCCACGAACTGGAAATGACTGCCATCAAAATTTCTTTATGCTAGTTCCTAGTGTACTTTTCTTTTTATGTTAGTTTCTGGTTTTAGATTCTCTGGGTCTCAGTGTCGTCTATCTATCTCCTTTCCTCAGCCTGCCAGTATGCTTCCCTTCTCTGCTGTTTTCCATCTTCTAACTATTACTGTGCATGCTGTAGACATTCACATTCTTGAATTCCTCCACTCTATTTCAACCATTCAACTTTCCCAATATTCCGCTCAATCAGTACATTCTGGTTCTGTCTTTTGGTACTGATATCTTCTGCAGTTTATAAAATATTCAGCTCTTTTGTGATCATCAAAAGCCCCATTGTTATGAATGGAACATCCCATAAATTCTGAGAAATTCTGTTAGAAATTTTGCGCTTTTTCACTTTCAGCTGGAAACGCCATTCAAACTTTGAAATGTAGTCATATCCTTCGATTGCTTTTGTTTATTTCAGCAGTTTCATATCTTTTAAAGATCCTTCTTTGAGTTTTTGCTCGCATTGTGCTCAAGAATGTCTTCATAAAACAAACACTGGCAAACTTTCTCTGATGGTTCCCAGTCTAAACCTATTTCCAAGGTTTGAAATCCTCCAAACCTTAGAGTTGTTTAGAGATAGAGATGGGGTTAAGGCTACGGTTCCAACCCTAATACCAACTCTCCTTCCAACCCTAATTGCATGCCTCCATCAAACCTATCTTTAACTCTTTTTTTTTTTTTTTTTTTTAGCACATTTTAGCTTATAAACTCTTGTGATCTTACAGTTTAGCTTTGTAAACAGTGCTCTGCATGAAATTTTAATACTCTGGGTGGAATTTTTACATTGACTGAAAGTTTTCACTCCTCTTCTACAATTTTTCTATTTGGGTTTTGCAAGCTTTTGCTTTATTATGCTGCTTCCGACTATTTCTTTTATTTCTACAAATCTGCTGCAGTTGACTTCAAATGTTCCTACAATTTTCAGTCAACATTCACATTGCATTTTCTGCGAAAATGCAAATCTTTCTAGTTTCCTCTGTCTGCCATCCCTCTCCCAGATGTCTCTATACTTGCCTCTCATTAATCCCTATGGTTCTCATATCAATCCCAATCCTCTGTATGTATAGCTCTCTTTCTTCATTGTGCTCTAATGGTTCCTTCTGTGATCTACTCCGCATTAACCCCTGTGATTTATCCTTCTGTCCCTGGTGTTTTGCTGCCAGGGACAGATCTCTGTGAGGTTTTTCTTTACTATCACTAAATTATGCGTTGAATGGTCTTCTCAAGCTCTTCATAGGTCTGAAAAGGTCTAAAAAATAATTAAAGGATTTGTTGTTTTCACCACAGTGAAAGATTTTAATGGTGCCAATAAATTGAGGCATTGACTATTTTTAAAAGGTCAAAGAAACCTAAACGTCAATTGGTCCCTTTCATTTCGTATGACTGAATTTTTAAGATAAAGAAAGAGAACGTAAACAATCTCTGCTTTGTATGCTTTTACATCTGTGGGTGTATGCGTGTGTGAATGTGTGAGAGAGAGAGAGCGAGAGGAAAAGAGTGATTTTGATGAATGTGTCTTGACGGATGGTGTAACCCCCCTAAGCCTTCCTCCTCATCCTTTCCAGCTCTCCTGTCACGGCCAAATATGGAGGTCAGTCAACCTCTTATAGCTGCTCCCCAGTGCAAGGGCACGTCTCACAAACTCAATGGCATGCCTACAGGGAGGGCTGCTGTTTTCATTCATCCAAACATCCAGTCAATTGTTGGGAGGGAAAACTGAGACAGAACATGAAAATTACAAACAAGATTTTTACTGTTCTCTTTTCAGTCTCAGTTTCATTTGGAGAAACATATTGATAAAATGAGAGGCTCCTCTTCCTTAAGCCCTCTGGGATCTCTTCCTTGTATGCCCTTCACAGGCTAACTTGGACACAAAATATAATCTTTTCCAAATTGCCATAAAAACAACACTGATCACCCTATTTTTAATCCTTTTTATGTATGTCCTCGCCATACGTAACACTTAGCTGTGAATTATTCTCAATTTTAACCCATCAAATGCTTGCTATGGCAATACATGTTACTCTTTATGTTAGAAAAAGTATGAAAAGTGGATTATTTCCCATTCGGTTTAAAGAAATGAGATTTTCCTGGTGGGTATTATATGAGCCGGAGTGTCAAACATAAAATCTGAATAATATTTGTTGAAAGTTGTTTAGAATTAAACTTTTCCTAAACCTTAGGACACAAAAAAAATGATTTTCAGAGAAACATTATGGAACAAAATATTAATTTTTTCAAATCTGTTTTTCATTAATTCTATTATTAAAGTTTTCCCTGTTGTTGGGAACTGGGGGTTTTTCTGTTTGCCTGCTGCTTTCAACAACATTCAACCGGATGGTGACAAGAGACTGCTCACCTGGAGGGGCGTGCCCTTTGACTCTGTCATCACCTAATCATCCTGGAGCTTAAGAGGAGCAGACTGCAGTAGATTGTTTAAATAAACTTGATTTATCTGATTTCCTGTTCTCCTGGTGTTATTCTGCATGTGGGTTAAGAAACTGGAAACCAACA
>CAEFZY010048058.1:0-20788 GCA_903066815.1 Brachyrhaphis roseni | reverse complement strand
AAAATCCTGTTCTCATGGGGAGCTTTGTTCAGTAAAATTTGATTTATACTGTAATAGTTCATGACTTGAAAATTATAATGACCATCATTTGCTTTGACCATTTAGGAAAATCTGAGAAAATATCACTTCCATAATAATTAGGAACACGGTGTACAGGTGGAGTGATCGCATGCTGAACTAAACTATCCAGTCAGGCTAATGTTACACTGCGATTGTGTAACATTATATCCCTTTCATTTGATGACAGTGGTTAACAGAGAGGCATTTAAAATTTCTACTTCTTACTGAAAAAGATGAAACTTTGTTTTCGCTTTTTTTCCCACTTCTTGGGAGGCTATTGTTGTGGACCAATTCTCTGGATCATTGTTCCACAACTAACGTCATCCCTCTTGGGATGAAATATAATCCGTTATCTATTATTAGCCCTGAACAAGATATGGAGTTTGTAATATGCTAGTACATAAGACCCGAATAGAATTGAAATCCATGGAGTTATTCTGCCAAAGATTGAGTTATTTAAAGGATCAGAAAATGTTTTTAAATGGCAAAGTCTTATTAAAATCTAAGTGAAGTTATTATCAAGAGTTCTGTGGTGCACGAAGACATGGCCAGAGATTGATTTGATCACTTTTTCATAGGAATAAAAACACAATCACACCAGCAACAACATAGTTACCAGTTTCCCCCCTGTATTATATGCCTGGCCTGGCCACACGATGCATCAAACCGTATCAAATGCTTTGTCCACTTAGTCAGAGTTAATGCGCGCAGAGATCAGAAAAATTCTAGCAACAAACTTGAGCAGCCAAAACAGTTTCTGTGACCTCTAATTAAAAACTCGAGACAGAAATTGAAGAGCTACTAAAGCCACATTGACAGCATTAAATTAAATCTCCCATTTGTTGCGCATCTCCGAGCGCAGTGCAGCGGATTTAAACAGAAAGAGTAAAGTAAAATTTGATTTCACTTTTAGAAAATAAAATCCCGGAACAAACCTTCTGCTCTATGCGCCCGTCGTCCTCTGGTAAATGCGCAGCGACGAACCAAACTCCTGGAGCCGGATCGGAGAGGTTAAAGGTCGTGGAGCTCTGGGAGGTTACCGGTAGAGTCAGGGACAAGGAGGGGCCCCACAGGGTCGCATTTGGAAACACGGTCTCTGTCGGGTTTATGACAGGAGGAGCGCCCCATCGGAGGTGGCTGGGAAAAAAAAAAAAAAAGTTGAATTTGGTTCAAATAAAAATCAGCCAGTGACGACAGATTTATTGTTCCGAGACAGCGTCTCGTGGCTTACATGCTAACGTTGTGCTGCCCACAGTTGAAGCTGTGGCCCTTTTTGACTGAGAAGAGCCAGTGAGCGATGGCGGTCTGCTCCGGTATGTGGAACCTCTGCAGCCTGACGTTGGCGTACCAGCCGTACTTTGACAACTTCTGAGCGGGTTTGGACGACAGTTCGGACTCAAAAGTCACTTGTCCGTCTGCAGGGAGGAAAGGGTTTGTTTAAAAGGCCAAAACATTCATTCCACAGTCGAAAAGCAGCGTTAGTAATTCATTAGTATTAGTGCAGAAAGTATGTTGGAAAAAAACAACAACAAAAAACCCCAAAACAAAGCAAAAAGAGATCACTAGTTTAACATTCTTAACTTTGGAAACAAGGTTAAAAACCTTTCAGAAGAGGAAATTTGCCACTTGATATCAATCTATTATGAGAAAAATTATTTAAATAGGTGTTTCTGAATAAGAATCATCTTTTATGGTCGTTGCACAGAAGCACAACAAAATTTGCTTCAGTATAGCTCATCTAAAGGACAAAGAAAGAACAACGAACAACATAAGATGAGTGCCTGAGGCTGCAGGTATCATGGGAGGTGCTGCCTTTTGATTAGAAAGAAAAAAGCAACACTTTATTTACCCATTTACTTTTTTTTAAATCTTTCCTAAAGTAATCATAGAGTTAATTGTTTTCCCCCCCTTTTTTGGACTTTATGTTTGGAGTTTTTCAACTGATATTCAGGGTAAAGAATTGCACTACTATTCTGTAAATGTAGAACTTTTAAAAAGTGATCAACAAAGCGTCCTATTTCACAAATAACATGTCAAAAACAAGAATGCTTGTTTTTCCCCTTATTGATTAGATCTACAGCACAAACTGGACACCCACGTTTTGAGCTAGACTAAAAAAAAAAAAAAAAGAAGGAAATGTACTTTTAATTATTTCATTTATTGTTAAAGTATAAACTACTAACTATCACACATCCCGAAGAACATCGGTTTGCTCTTTTCTGTGTTACAGAATAAAAAAAATAAAATAAAATAGGTCGGACCTTAGAGAAAACAGGAAATCGGCGTCGGACAGGAAAAGTCTGATCAGTGCATTTCTGTTCTATAGAAAACAGCTGCAGCTCATTAAAGTAAGAACTGACATATTAGCGATGAAAGGAAACGCCACAAGCACACGGAGACTATTTTTCGAAATGTGTAGGTTTTACGACACGTTTCTTCGTCGTTGCCGTCGTAACTTCAAACCAAAAACCAACGTTCGCTAGCAGCCATGCTAATATTTGCCCTTCTCTTGATAAAAACTCTTACCGTCTCCCAACGTCCAGGCTGTCAGCGCGACGAGAAGCAGCCAACGCAGAAAGCAGGCCTCCATCTTTTCTCTCCGACAAACCAACTCGTCACATCTTCCCGAGTCCACCTGTGTTACCACACATACCTTCAGCTAAAAAAAAAAATAAACATACCTGCTTAGGACTTCCGGGTTTCTGTGCGACTACGTGGTGCGTCACGAGCGTGTCTGCAGGGGGCGTTTGAGTGCTGTAGAAAAAAATTTATCAACCTGGGTTAAAGTTAAGAGTGAAGATATCAAACTGTGCTGAGTGTGACACTAAAAATACACGGACTCTGCTGCGAGCAGCTAAAGTAGCATAGCTCACATAAACATTAGCTCCCGCTAACAGAAACATATGAGGAGGGCAGAGTATCAAAATACCACATATAAAACGTAATCTGAAATTATTTGTAATTACTCCATGTCTCATTGTAATCGGAGACCACCGGGACGCTCCGTCTTGCTCCGGCCAGCGAACCATTCCGCCACCCAGTGGTCGTTTTTCAGACCACTTAGTGTCCTGTACCGCTCAAAAATGCACAATATGTCTATAAATAATTTTGGGATATTATAAGGAAGTGCTGAGATATTCCGTTTTCCACCGAATTAACGTATTTGCCACTTCGGCACAAGCACACGAGAAACGTGAGGATAAAAACGCTAGACTCTGAGCAAAACTCAGATGACCCAGCTTTCTACCAGCATGTAAACGCACCATCTGCACACAAATCCGAGCTCCCGAAGCGTGAATTGAGTCTAAACAATACTCGTGCACTCGTAACCGGATCTGTGCGTAAATGCAGTTTTCTGTGTATGTACCAGCTGACTCGTGCGTACTTTTTCAACATTTGTAGGCGTAGGAGAAGGTTTATTTTATTTTTAAGGTTTACAAATCCAGTATTACACAAGCAAAATATTTTTACACATGCACAGATATTTTGAGACTATTTTCACTCCAGACAGCTGCACACCACTAAGATTTTTGGGAGAGATTTAAGGGCAATGCAGAACTGCGAAGAGCAAGGAAAAGGAGAGCATGGTTTTGAATAGCTTTATTTATTTATTTTGTACAAATAATTTGAAAAGTGTGAGGTGTATTTATGTTCAGCCCCAAAGCCAACACTTTCTAGAAACACCTTTAGTCAATATTATATTGCATTGTTAACTTTCTATCCCACAAACTGTTTTGCGTGAAGTTCAAAAAGTTCATTTTGGTCTCCTCTGATATCACCTTCTCCCACTTGTTTATGTATGTTAGGTTATTTAATTTCCCTTCGGGATCAACAAAGTATTTTTGAACTGAATTTGAATTGAACATTTGCCGTGTCCTTGTGGAGAACTCCAAACAGGACTTCCTGAGTTGGTCTGAAGCATAAATCCGCATTAAATACGTTCAAGTTTCACTTGGTGTCAAAGTTCATCTTATGTTCCACTGTCTCTCCAGAAGCTTAAGCTTTAACATAAAGTGTCCGCATGGAAGATCATAAAAATGTGACATCATCCTTGGACTCCACCCAGGACCACTGAGCATCATAACCCAGTAAGTCTTTCTGCCCCCCAGCTGAACTCTCCTCCTCGTCCTTCTTCACTTCCTGTCTCTTGAACACAGACAAACTTTGCTGAGTTGGACGTTCAGGGTTTTTCTCCCCTGCATCCTGACCGGCAGCTTTCAGTTGCTTTCTTCTGCTGGTCCTGAGCAGAGCTCTCTTGATGGTCTCGGCGCCGTTTCTGATGTGAAACCGCGCCGAACCCGACTCCGGGGCTTCCGAGTTGGGCGCATCAGCGCTGACCGAACCGTTGGTGGCGGGAAGCGGAGCTTGACCGTAACTTTCGACTTGGATTGATTTGGAGGGAGACTGGGATTCAGACATCTCGGCGTGTGGTGGGTTTGGATCTGCTGGTTTTGTACTGGCTGCTGGAATTACATCCTGAGGGAAGGCAGGAGTTGGGTCTTCTCTGTGGAAACAACGGAGGCAACAGAAATTTACACTTTGAATAATCTGAAAAGAAAGCCCTAACATAACTTGTTCACTTCGCTAATCTGTAAAAGACGATGGTCTGGGAAAGTTTTCCAGGTATGAGCAAATCTAGAAATATTTACTTTATAGAAATGTGAGTAAATTATGTATTATTGGAGATGAAAAATACAGAAACTAATCTTCTAAACAAACAAGAGTCAGGATGCAGATTCAGTTATTACATCTAGCAATCAGGTCCGAAATCTTGGCGTAGTGACTGACTCTGACCTGGACAATCAGCGTCACATAAAGACAGCTACAAAGTCGGCCTTCTGTCACCTGAAGAACATTTCTAGGATCAACGGACTAATGTCTCAACCAGATCTAGAGAAACTCAACCATGCATTGATTACTGCGACAGTGTCTCGTCACTGCTGCTGGTGTTCTCGCTAAAACCAGGACGATAGAGCTCATCTAAAGTCCTTCCACTGGCTCCCTCAGAGAATAGACTTTAAAATATTTCTGTTAGTCTCTGAAGCTGATTCCCTCGCGCACTTCGCGGCCTCTCAACACACCTGCAGGGAGACATTGAGGGAACGTGCTCCTCGATGGTCACCAGGCTGCTCAGGCTGCCCGATAAGCTGCTGCAGCGGCTGGTTTGGAGGCCCCTCTCCTCCATCAGCCAGCGCATGGCCTCGATGCCTTCATGCACGGCCACCAGCTGCCGCAGGATCCTCACGTCGGCACAGCGGAGCCACCGCTGCAGGGACAGAGCAGACGCTTCTACATATGTGTGTGTGTGAAATGTTACTGGACCTCTGCCTTTTCATTCAAGGTTGTCGCCAACGTGTGTGTTGATGGTTTACACAATGAATCACTTCCTAAAACCGGCAGCTTACTACTATATTACACTTAATTCAGCTAACTAGTTAGCATTATGTTATCTATTGGCGCTAATAAAAAATGATCCATTCATTTAAGTCAGGTGAGCGGCAGTAGTTAAATACCTAAAACATGCCAGGCAATTATTGAACCGGTTATTGATACTTTTTGAAATCCTCATACTTGTTTTGTTTTAATTTACCGTGGAAACATTTTGCAAATTCCAAAAGACAAAGAATTGTTGGGATTTATATGTATGAAAATATGTTTTCCCTCCAAGTCCTTGAAGAGCAGTAACAAATAAAATATAAATAATAATAATAATAAAAACAAATCTTAAAAATATAATTAAATGTAGTTTGGAAAAACAGCTAATTTAATAACAGCAATTTTTAAAGATTTGGATTTATTATTTTGGATTTATTTATTTTTGCAAAGACAGTATTTTACCAAATCAAAATTCGGAAATTAACTTTTAAAATGTTAACAAAAAAAAAAAAAAAGAAAGAAAGAAAGAAAATTGAGAAGTGGTTAAGTGTGTCACGCATGGCATGAAATGTTAACGCAGAAAAAGAGGAATGAGGAAGAACCGGTGGGGGGAACGTGCAGGTGAGGAGACAGAGGAGAGGAGAGGTGAAAATCAACGAGCAGGTGAAGCGAGAGAGAGCGAAACTGTTCGGAGGAACCGATCAAAGATCGCGCCAACGAGTTAGACGAGTTTCGACGCATCTTTAGACGGTTTACCATCTCTTGCTTTAAGGTGTTGATTTGATCAGATAAGCCGTCCGAGGGGCGATCCGAGCGGCCCGACGGGTCAGCCGTCCATCCCTCGCGGTCCGCAGCGTCCTTCATCCAAACCAGGAGGCTTTCCGGCGTTTTCCTCCCGACCTTACTCTCCAGCTCGTTTAAATCCGGGTAGAAGTCGCTGAGGGTCTCCTCCGCCATCTCTCCTTCAGATGAATCTCTGGAAGACCTGGCGCGTGAACTCTCTTCCTTTAAAGTCCCAGAAAATCATCACACCCGCGTTTAACTGTCATCGCCTCGCAGCAGCTCTGGCCCGGCCGCTGTGTGTTTCCCGAATACTCCACTGTAAGGCATGATAACAAGCGAGAAAAACTTTGTGACACAAACACACACACATCACCAGAACGGCCAGTGAAAGCGCTGGAAGTGTGGAAGAAGCAGCTCGTGCGTCCAACCCGCCGTCCTGTCCCCATTCATCCAGCGCGCGCGCGGTCTCTGGCACCGACCCGAAGCGCGGCGCTGATGGACGGCGGAAGCGCTCTTTGTGAAGACGGCAAACAACGAGGGTCACGTGGGAAACTTATAGGAAGCACCTGTGAGCATCCAGCAGCAGCCGGTGATGATGCAAAGGACGTGACTCATGCTAAATATATGATGTCACGTGACCACCATTGTTGTCTGTCAATTTGTTTGTTTTTTTTTTCCATTCCGGACAATGTGAATGCTTTTGTTTTAGTTTCAAAGCTCACATTTAGCCAGAGTTGGATAGTAACTGTATCTCCATTTACTCAGTTACATTTACTTGAGTAACTTTTAGGAATATTTTTCTACGCTGTAGTGTTTAACTTTTTTTTTCTTATTTTAATCAAATGTTATCTATATAGCACATTTCAGCAGCAAGGCATTTCAAAGTGCTTTACATCACAACAAACACAAAGTCATGCAACAGAATCAACAATCAAATCATGACATTAAGTTAAATTCAATTCGTAATCGATTACGTTTCAAATACAACTCTGAACAGGTGGGTTGTATTTGAACCCACCACCACTAGGTGGGTTTCTAGTCGAGATTTAAAGCAAGTCAGTGTTTCAGCTGTTTTACAGTTTTCTGGAAGTTTGTTCCAGATTTGTGGTGCTTTGAAGCTGAACACTGCTCCTCCTCATTTGGTTCTGGTTCTGGTTCTGGGGATGTAGAGCAGAACCAGAACCAGAAGACCTGAGGGGTCTGGAAGGTTGATACAACAACCTTATCCTGAGGTACAGCTACTCTTACTTTTTCTACCCCTTGAATAAAAAAAATATCAACAAACATGTTTTAACCAAAAACATTCACCAGACAAAGACATGAGTTTTTGTTATTGCAAGAAACTGATTTGGAAAAATATTAGTTTGCCTGATTTTGCTGGTTATATGATTTAGTGTCATTTTCGTGCTTATAATATCAAAATGTTCACTTAACTTTATATGTTGGTCCTTCTCGTCTAATTCTGTCATTTTTAAATGTGAAATGACTGTTTTGATAAGTTGCTCTGTACTTTTTGTCCCAAATACTTTTTTTTTACTCTTACTTGAGTCATTTCTTGGATGGCTACTTTTGACTTTTACTTGAGTAAAAATATGTAGAAGTAGAGCAGCTGCTCTTACTTGAGTACAATTTCTGGGTACTCTGCTCACCACTGCATTCAGCAGTGGATGCAAATGAATTAGAAGTAAATTGTATTTAAATGTTAGATTGAGCACCACAATTGTGAAATTCTTTTTTCCCTCAGCGTTAGCAGAATATTAGCAAAGATTTGCACACATTTGTACTGGAAACGCAGGTACTGACAGAATCATTTCAGCTGGACTTGAACAGATCTGCAACTCCACCACTTCAAAACTCGAACGTGTTCACACCTCTCTTTGGTGGTGAAATCTGAATTAAGTTGCGCTTGTACTTTCCCAAAAAGTGAAGCAGGTCCGCGGTGATGCGCGCGGCCCACTTTCGCAGCGTCGGAGCGGAAAAGCATGCGAGGGCCCCGGCATCTGCCACTGACTAAAATAGATGACATGTTTTTCATCTTGGCCCACATCAATGGACGTCAGAATCAGAGCAACAGTTGGGAAATTCCCGCTCCTGCCCAGCCGGGGTCACGACTTATTGGTTATTTATACCAGGGTACTAAGCAGTGGACACAAGTCTGCAGACTCCTATTAGAGCAAAGCTAATAAACTTTTGTGGATCATGTGAATCCTGTGGAATTTAAATCATTTAATTTGAGGAAAAACAGAAGATATTTCTTGTCCCAAATGAACTTTTGCACGATGTAGATCTGGATTTTGGTTTGGTTATTATTAAAACTGTCCTCCAGTGAAACCATTTTGTTAGTTAGACGTTTGACGATACGCTTGAGATTAAATAATACCAACAAAAAAAAGCAGATATCTTAATGCATCAGTATGGATTTTTCAGGAAGTATGTCACAGAAAAGGTTTTTGTTGACGTCTCAAAAATCCTAGCATTTTAACCAGAGTGTGTGGATCTGTAATCTTTATCCAGTAGTGGCACAATTTTCATGTGGAAGGAATGATTTTCAGGAAGGATTATTGAAAGAGTGAGTCTGATGCCTCATGAAGCTCTGCAGGCGGAGAGAAATGCCCCAAGTAGAAAACAAAATCAGTACCACAAGGAATTATGCAAGAATGTGTCTTCTCAGCCACGAGGAAGAGGGAGGAGACTGTAGCATGCTGTCACAGAGTTTAAAATATCACTTTCAAGCCGAAAAGAGTTGTTCCCATCTGCGTTGAGAGTTTTAAAACAGACATCCCTCCCTGATAACCTCCAGTTTCAAGACGGGTCTTGAAACATCAAGCATAGTTACCGAGCCAGAGGGCGTTCCATCACTTTGACAGAACAGGTAAAGCACTCGAGCCGCAGCGTCACTGCTGCAGATCTGACAGAATACACAGCTGGATGTTTTAGACGGAGCCGTGGAATCATTTCGCAGCAGTTTGGGTTTTTTTTTGGTTTAGCGGTCTGATTCCGGCCTCCTTCCCTTTTCTTTCTACTGAAGCTGGTCTAAAATATCCGTTGAATCCCACACACTTCGTCCACGAATATAAGCGCCTGGTATCAAAAGTGAATCTAAATATAAAAGCTATTTACAGTAACATCTTGACTTTCAATTTCAGAAAGGTAATGATTTCAGTTGGCTTTATTTTCACCGCAAGAAACGAGTGATTCTTTTTCAGCAATGAAAATGACTTATGATTCTTCATTTCAAAAGATTTGGTCAGTAAATTTTGCTCGGCAGACAGACTACGTTGTAAAAACTGCTGAGTTAAGATCAACCCAGTTTGGGTTCTTCAGTGCTCAACGGACAGGATGGATAGTGGACTAGCATCTTCTAACAATCTAAAGTGGTTCACAAATGGTGTTTTTGAACACCATTTGTGAAACCTGGTGTCAATCCTGGTTCAGGTTTGACCGATCAAAGGATTTGAGCTAGAGATCAAGGGCGTAAATCCCATCTTATTATTGGGGGGGCCATAAACAGGAACATTTCTTAAGAGCAATTTTTTGGTGGGTGACGGGGGGTCGGCGAAGTTACAGTGAAATGTAACGTAAAATGTGGTTTAAAACGTTTTTAAACCACATTCAAGCTGCAGGACCAAAAGTGACTAACGCACATCAAACGTATTTTATTCTCAGTAATCAGCCTGCAGAGAAGTAAAACTAAAATTCAAATGTTGCTTAGATATGAGTTTTGTTCAGTCTGACTGATCTAATCTCTGCTACACCTTTACAAAAATAAAAAACTTTAATTTTATTTTATTAAGAGTAACTGCTCTTAATAAAATTCCTCATAAACATTGATTTATTGAAATGGCTCCCAATACTAGTTAAAGGCTGTTTAAATTACAACTTGTTAAGTTGCTTTATTTTAAGCCTTTTTTAGTTTTGCCATATCCTGGGTGACTGAGAACAAATAATTAGATAGAAATTAATATCTGGGGAGTATCATAATTTAAAGGCACTTAAAGCACAAGAGTTTACATAGAAAAATATTCAGATTTTATTTTGTGCTTTTATTTTAGACTTATGCAAGATTGGGGGTTCCGGATCCCTCCAACCCCCCAGGATTTACGCCTGTGCTAGAGATCAAAGGTAGTCCACATTGCAAGTGAAATAGCAGTGCTTTTTTTTTTCTTTTTCTTTTTTTTACACTTTTACAGGACTGTAAGTGGATCATGCACTTCCAGATCATAAAGAAAAAAAAAACAATTGCCAAGTGCCATCAAAAACCGTGACTCGCTCCATCACATAAAGAAACAGGAAGTACCCAAAGACAAGGAAGCTATCTGCTAGTGACAATGCCAAGAAAGACAATTATTTAGCACAATTTTATCTTTTAGCATTTCTTATTTCATTCTGCAAAAGAAGTTCAGCAAAGTCTGATAAGGTTTTAAAATGGCGGACAGACCGCTAATGACCTTCTTCTTGACTGGGTCACAGTATCTGACCCAATTGTTGGTTCAAACCACTCATGTAAAAAAAAGAAAAGACAGCTGCTTGTAGTCTTCACAACAGCCAGCAGATGGCGCCATTTACCACCCATTTCACAGCGCTCTTGTCTGGTCAGATTTCTCGTCATCCCGCAGTCAAAATGATCTGCTCTGGACATATTTTCATTCATGTGTCCAGTTCGGCTTATGTTTCGCTAGGAGGCAGGCTGACCTCCCCAGTGCAGGAAGCTGAGTCAAAGTCAACACACCGAGGCCGAGTCACGTATTCAAGAGACGTGGGGAAAAATGTTGTTTTGGTCATTTCATTGCCAGATCTGGGCTTTTGAAGAGATCAAGTCACTGGACAAACATGCTGGACTGGTGTTGACGGTTTCCGTAGTTTCATCACCCAATTAGTAATAAATGACACAGCGTTCTTGCAATATATTGGAATGTGGGAAAACAACGGCTCAGAGCAGGACTGTACGAAATGGGCTCATGCGCAGGATGGAGGCAAGGAGTGAAATATCACCCAGTGTTTTAGGAAATGGGAGCATGATCCTGGAATCTGCATCACACGGTGCGGGGGACGGCCATAAACATGCTACACAATGAAAGAATTATGGTTTTCATGAGTGAGGGGCCACCGGCTTCCAGGGTTTTTTTGGGGGGGAAAATCATAAACTTGGACAAACATAAAAAAATGATCAAAATGTTGATGCCTCTGAAAGGCCACCATTATGAGCTGATAAGATTTTACTGCTGCCGTCTGTGCAATTAAACGGGATTTACAGTGGATCATAAAGAGGATGTGGAGTTTATTACCAGAGTTACTTCCTATATCTGGCCCGCCTGCCTGGTTTTACTTTACGTGAGTTCACGTGAGTCATGTGAAATATTTTAAAGGAACCAAAAATCACGAAGACGTCATACAGTCCTTTGTGGACTTTATAGACCTCACTACCAATCTTCTGAGGTATGTTTCTACCAGCTTTATGTTTTTTTTACTGATTTGTCTTCACAAAACAGCTCAAACTAATTGTCCTTTGTTGGCATATTACAAAATACATGTATTCTGAATACAGTGTACAACTCTGTTTGTTGCAATGTAAATAAATTAACAATAACACTGAAATATGTATGTTGAGAGTAATGCACGACATTTGTATGCTTATCAAATTAATAACTACAATCAATAGTATATTGTCAGGAAAGCTGTCACAAATGGCTGTTAGGAATTAAAACATTGCTTGTACTTGTAACACCGCCGTCCATATAATCAACAGTTTTCCTGAGCAAGTAAGGAAAAGAAAATGGAGAACCTGAAAATTTTGGCACTATTTAGTGCTGTTTTGAACAAGAAGCTACTATTTTTGGAATCATAAATTACCAGAGGAATCCAAGTCAATGACAGAAAGCCAAAGGGAGACTGAAGGGACATTAGAATCAAGCTAACTTTGTGTTGGTCCATCACATAAAATCCAGAAGGAACATAATGAAATTTGCTGGTGAATTGTAGTAAAATGCGATAAAGTTCAGGAGGCACTGTACTCTACTCACTGACAAAGACAAGACGTTCTAACCACCCCGTTTACAATCTCAGTCCAGTGGGAATGAGCCTGAAGCGCACGTGTGTGTGTGGAGTCCTGGGTCAGAAAAACAGCATTAAAAATGAGGCCACTTGGCCAGGAAATCCTCTAAGTTCACATGCCCTGTGGAAATCAGTGCCATGCAAACAAAGTCAATCATGCAGGGTGGAGACCTCTGGGTTTTTTACGACGCTGTTATGGCAGAAATCAGTCAGTCATTCGCTTCCCACGTTTCCCAAGAAAAATAAGCTCCCAGGTGTGGAAACGATCTAATGTGAATCGGAGCAAAGGTATGAAATGTGAGTAGACAAAATGAAGGGAAAACAGGTGCCTTTTTTTCCCTCTTTATGCTTTAGACATATAGTCACATTTCTTTGTCAAACATCACATTTTGACCCAATCGTGCACCACGACACTTATTGGTCTCCAGGAGTTTTATGACCCTTATTATGCTGCTCCACGTTTTGAATCTCTCATTTATTTCCGAACCTCAAAATAGTAATTCGATTTTTGCGTTTTGGTGTCTGTATTTTGTTTGAACAGCTTTTACAGTTCTGGAATATGTTTGCAGCGAAAGAAAATGCAGCATTACCTTTTACCATTGTTTTCTCAGGTGCATGCGTAGTTTTCTTTGCAATTATTTTGACTGTTGCTAAAAATGTAGATGCAGAAGTCTGTTTTACAGACATGTTTTCACCATTAGACATAATCATAGTCCAACTTGCAGTTTGCATGAAGAAAGTAAGAACATTTTGAGGAACTTAAAGCCGCGTTGTGTCCATGGGAATGTTACTTGTGCTGTCATATTGTATTTATTAGAGTTTTGAGTCCTATAGAGTGAGGTTATCCTTCAGTATTAGAATAGTGTCCTGAAGTAATCAAATAATTATTAATCAGATACTAGGTTATACAGTCATCGGTTCGACAGTTCAGCACACGGCGGTGACTCAATCTTCACTGGTGCAGACAGAGTTTGCGCATAGTGTAGCATGAGATTAATTTAACATTATTATTATTGGAACACTGATGAGCACATATTCTACATTCATATGTGTTGGTCAGTAAAATATGGTCTCAGGAGTGTTGGGCATTAAAAACAGAACAAGTTCCTGAGTGGAGCTCACCTCTTTGAGAACTTTGAACTGAAAGAAGAGGCCTTATGAATTAACGGCTTTTAATATTCACAAGTTTCCATTGCCGTCATGTGATGTTGACATTAAAAATTAATAGTAAAAGTGCATTTTTTTTGGCCTGCAATACCAAAAACCTGTGGTTTATATTTTGAAAATGTAGAGTCCAAAAGTATGTCTTTCTCCTTAGAGATTCAAGTCTCTGCTCATTCGCAAAAGAAGGATGAGTTTTACCAAACTTGCCAAAATTAGATCACACTTTCAAAACACAAAAAACATCAGTTGGCAGTTTTTTTCTGAAAGGTGAACATGGTACTCTTTACATGTGTTTGCATTTGGGCACCAACTGGGAGAGAAAAAAACCCCTGAATCTTGGCAAGGTAATTGGGCTCATACATACGGCGAGGGCCCATTAACATCCCACATCTGTATGTTTATCCAAACCATGACATAAAGCACCAAACTGAGATGAAAGACGAAACATAAAATACTGTTTACAGTGTGAGAGTCGCACTGACAGGCAAACAAAGCCAAACCGAAGGGCCTCCAAACACTGAAAACGCAGCATTCTCTGAAGCGCATATTCCAAGCCGATGAGGCCCAACCCGGAGGGAGACGTGCGAATGTTTCGTTGCTGGTTGTCGCGCCACGCAGTCCGACTGCGGGGACCGTCGGTGGACTCCAGCACCATCAATCTGTGTTGTTTAAACAGATGGCGGCGGCACCTCGGAGCCTGATCGAATGCGTGATAGGGGAACCCGGAGGAGCCTGTGTCAGAGGCCACGGGGTCCGCTGGGTTCTAAGCACATTAACATTCCTGAATAAATAACCCCAGGGAATGTTATTGTGGAGACGTTAAACAGGATTTTCCTTGGAGAGCCCAGGAGAAAGGCCAGGCATCACTCCTGCATCTCTGTTGCCTCGGGTTGGAGGAGCCATTTGAAGAGATTTAGAAAACTCTTACTTCCTATTTCTATTTAGAAAGAAGGGGGGAGGAATCTGTGGAAAAACCGCTGGAGGCAACACATGAAAGACTTGTGTTTATTTAGGCTCTGCTCAAGATGTGGTGTTCATCTTTTTATAGAAAATACATCAAATTGTGATGTTTTTTAATGCATTATATGAGCACAAATATGTCCTCTAAATCTTAAAACTACATTTTTACATACTGCAAATAAATAAATCATTAAGAGACAGTTTTCATTACATTACATTAACTTCACAACAGGACCACATATGAGCAGACTGGCTGCTGTCTTAAATCTTTTTCCACTTGTTGAGAATCCGTCTCACAGTAAAATTATCGTTTGCATCGCGGCCCTGAAACTTTTCTCACATTGATGGGCAACAACAATTGCTTCTCCAAAAAGAAGGTAGGAAAATCCTGTGGTTTATTAAACAGAACCTGGCGGCAACATTCAGTCCTACAACCTTCAAAGGCAGGAAGAGCGAACTCCATGTTCCACTAAACTCAATCAGAAATAGATACGAATTGGACTAGCATGTTGTAAATGTACGCATCGACACATTTCAAAGTGTTTATCTACTCGGTAGTTAGTCTGTTTCAGCTCTGCAGTTATCAATAACTCCACCAAAATGATCCAAAGCAGATGTTGCACAACGAGAATGTCTGCAACGCAATTGCTTCATTCGTGTTTCGTTTGTCTGTTTTTGCCAAATTCCGAATGATATCGTCTTCCCTCATAATCTCCGTGCTCATGTTCTGGTTGTCACAGATGACTTGGGAGGAGGCGCAGATTGGAGCTCACTAGATAGGAGCCGTCCATCATTTCCTCCTCCAGGTGATTCAGACATTCCTGATGTTGGAGGTCAACAATTTAGAAGTCTCCAAAAATGAAAAAGATGCATTTGTGCAGAAATTGCTCAAAAATGCTCGACAGTACATGGAAATTATTTTTCAAGCAGAATTGTCATGGTTGTAAACCTTTTACATATGGGACATGTAGAGAAAGCTGTGTACAATTAAGATGGTTTCCACCCTGTAAAGTTCGCGGTGACGCTCTGCAAGTGATATTCCTCCAGAGACGAGCATTCGCCGCCCGACAACGTCGCCACTCGCAGAGTGACAGGGAATGAAAAAGCACAAGGTCAAACTCCTCTGGCCAGCTGCCAGTGGAAACCTGCGCTGCAGAGGGAGTATGAGTTGGGACACCTGAGATTTAAACTCAATCATGTGGAAAATGTTACCCACACTTCCTCGCTCCTGGTTTTCTTTTCCCGACTTTCTGCTGCTACTTCAATTACTGGAAACACAAGACGCTTTTGGAGGGTCTTTGGGATCTTCACCTCCATCATTACCCTTTCAACTGGGAAGTTGGTAAGTTATCTTTCGAAGGCCTGTTTGTTGCCTCCTCACTATGTTGCATAAGGGAGATTAAGTCAGGATCTCCTTATGCAACATGACGACGCAAACGCTTGTGATGTTTGATGAAGTCAGTGTTTGGGCTCCGTCAGCACAGCATTCGTCTTGGCCTCTTTCCCATGGGGCTCCTCGAGATACATGTGGAGGCAATTTGTTGAAATTCTTCTGCAAAGAGGAAAAAAAACAAAAGAAACGAGGGGCGGCAACGGCCTTGGGATTGTAGAGTTGAAAATCAATTTGAAAGGTTGGGACTGGCTGGGGGTATCAGTTGTTGGAGGGGTATGAAACTTGGCTTCATGTGAGGAATGACTTCACTTTGTCTGACGTGAACTCCTTAGCTTATTTTTTTTAGAAACTGTAGAGTACTCACTATTTACATTACTTGGATTAATTTTTAGATTATTATGCAGAGAGACTCCTGTTGTTGCAACCCAGAAAAGGAACTAGAATGAACTTAGAATCCAGAAAAAAAATCTTCCAGAACAGGAATACTAAGTATTTACTTACAAACCGTGGAGTACTCATTACTTTTACAAATGTAGAGCAGAGAATATTTACACTTATCTAGCATCCCAGAAGTCCAGAAGATACTTACTTACACTTATTTAGCAACTCAGAACAGGGATTAGACCCTAGAACCCAAAAGGTTCTAGGGTCTGAGGTTTGTTACAGAAAATTAGTGAACAAATAAGAGTTTTCACACCTGATTGTCTGATAGACTTAGTTCAACTGGAGAACATCTTCAGTTGGTGCGGTTCACTTTCAAACTAGTGACTTTAACTTTTTGAAAAACCTGTTCACCCCTTTGCCTGTGGTGGCGCTGCACCAAGAACTACTGAAGGAAAGGACACAAAAACCTCTGAAGACACAGAGCTCAACTTCCTTCTGGAGTGGCATCACATTTTAGCAGTTGAAGGATTTGTCTTTTGTCTTTGGCAAGAGACAACAAGTCATTTCTCCCGCCAGGGCTAGACTCACACATTAGCTTTGGTTCTGTTTACCCAGAATGCACTGCACTGTAGTCCGCTTCCTTGCTTTTGGAGCGGTCGTCCACAGACGAATTTAAATCAAACTTTGTTTTAAAGCTTGGGTAAAAGTCTGGAAAACAAACCGAGATCTAAGTTCACATCAACAACTTCACAACGCAGTCAATGCGACATGAATGTGTTGTTTGGTACTTGAGCCGTTTTATCTTTCCTTCCCTTTCAGGCTCTCTGCCGTTGGCAGACGAGTAACTGAGACGCATGCTGAAGTGATTCCTGCTTTATGTCAACTTGGATTGTCTTAAGGGGAAGTTTGGAAGAAATGAACCGATGATGCATCAGGACTCAGGGTCACATTAGTCACAGAGATGTTTAGAAGAAAATATGTAATCAGAATATAAGTGGGTGGGACTTTGGAGGTACTTTCATGGATTTGGTTCTTCGGAACAAAGTCTTTTTTTTTTAACCTTCACTAAAAATCAGCAAAAAGAAACATTACTTTGATTGTTCTCTCTCTAATGGACCACTCTTAGCTGCAATATTTTTTGCTGACTTGTCAGCAAGTTAACTTTCCAAACCCATTTCTCGCAGCAGAATCCAGTTTCTCTCGCAGTGTTTATTAGACAGTCCCAGACGGGAGACTCTCAGCGAACACTGCCCTGTCTCCATATCTGCTGAAAGAGAAGTCTGGCTCACCTCTTTAGTGTTTACGTTGTCCAGACAGACGGGAGGACAGACAGAGACAGCAGGAAAACATAGACGCAGACTCAGAAGACCTACAGCTGGAGCACACACACACCAAAATCACTCCCAGAAGTGAGGGCCTCTGGATAGGGAGGCTGGATAGGGTTTACCTCAGGGCTCAGAGTAGTTTTAAGGGCGGACATTAGCATTCATAGAGTGAGGATGGCCTACAGACTGATAAGGGCGAGTTACGCAACATGCTAAAGGCCTTCTGCGGTCCGCTGCAGCGTCCCTGTGTTGGGTCAGCTCAGAAAACAAACATTTAATAACCATAAATTGAACAAGTAGTGCATGGCGGTATCATTGGCCTCTTTGCTGGAAGTTCTGGAAGCCAACTGTACGCCATGAGCCAAGAATCCCCCTCCTCCTCTAAACTTGTCAGAGCTCTGAGACCAAAGTCCCCCATGGGAGCCAGTCGTCAACAAGCCGTTGCCTGAGTAAGAAGAGCATGCCCAGCAGAGCTGTAATGAGGTCACTTATCAGCCAGGGCATTTCAGAGGGTGTGCCCCGCTTCCTCTCAGCGTCCCTCCATCTGTCAACGCGGGGACCCATGACCTCTGCCGCTAATGCCAGTCGAGTTATGTGGCGTCATGAGGCTCTGTGACCGGCTCCAATCTGACTCAAGGAGGAGGCAGAGTGCTTCTTGTGTCTTAAAAGGAACTCAACAAGGCCCGACTCTTATTTGTCTTTAAACAGTGTTCAGGTGAAAAACAGCAAGTGTTTTTAACAATCTGAAATAGGAACTAATCCAAAGAAAGCTGGAAATTCAAGTTAGAATCAACATATTGTTGGTCCATTGGGTACTAAACAGCACTAAGATAAACTAGACATTTGTCTAGTTTATCTCTAACACTCAAAACAACCCTTAGTTGTTGAAGCAGTCAGTCTCGTAGATCCATAAAGATGTGTTTGTGGTATCTGGCATCAAAATGTTAGCAGCTCGATTTTTGTTTAGTACACCAAACAGATGCTCAGCTGGCTTGAGATCTGGGGAATCTGCAGACCTAATCAACACACCCAACTCGCTGCTATGCTCCTCAAACCGTTCCTGAACCATTTTTTTGTTACGTTGCAGGGTCCGTAACCCTGCTGAAAGTGGACATGACCATCCGAGAATACCGTTTCCACCCTGACTAGTCTGCAGCCATCTGCCTTTCTATGAAACCCACCATTTCTCAATTTGAGCCACAGTTGCTCATATGTTGGACCAGACCACATGGGTCAGTCTACATTCTCTATATGAGTCAGTCAGCTTGTTGGATCTCTGATAGACAGTGATCACTAACTATCACCGAAACCATAACAGTCTTCCATTTTTCCTTCTCTAGTGGCAGAAAGCTGTGGAGCTGTTCGGTGGTTTTGTTTCTGATCAAATTGCCAAAATGGTATCACAGTTGAAAAATTAGTGTAGGCTTTGATCAGTCCCAAACACTTCCCGTTCTTAGGACCTGTGATGATCCTCACACTTAGATACGTGTTGGAAGGAGGCCTAGCAGACTGTACCTCCTGCAGCAAATCAAGAGGTACAACCTTCAGTAGGAGCTGCTGGTCATACTACATTGCTTTATTTAATCTCTTATGCATTTGCACAAACCAGCAGCCACAGAGACAGTTTCTACTCGCAGGAAGTCTCTCTGATGAACACAGTGAACACCTTACAGCAGGGGTCTCCAACTCTAGTCCTTGAGATCTGCTGTCCTGCAGGTTTTAGATTAATCTCTGCTCCAACACAAGGGATTCAAATTATTGCTTTCCCCCTTCTGCATGCCAACAAGTTTGGCAAAGGCCTGGTAACTAGCTATCTGTTTGAGTCAGGTGTGTTGGAGGAGAGGTTGTACCTAAAACCTGTCAGATAGTAGATCTTGAGGACTAGGGTTTGGAGATCCCTGCCTTACAGCCTATGTACTCTCTTCAAGCGAAGCATATCTGCACTACTGTAACCAGCCTCTTATCTAAAAACATGTCTGTACGTAGACATAGATGTGCGCACTGTTCCTTTAATCCCTTTTTAAGTTTCCTCTAAAATATCTATATTTATACTTAAGGTCTGTACTGTTGTCACTGCTTGAACCAAAGACAGATGACCTTGTTTGCACACACAATCTTTGCTTGTACTTGATGTGTTATCTAGTCCTGAGGATCCAAACGCTCTTCACCTGACATTTAGTCATTTAGTCAGTCACCCAATCACACGCTGACTGTGGTAAGCTACTGGATAGTAGCCACAGCTGCCCCGGGCAATCTGTCAGAAGCGAGGCTGCCATGCAACAGCGCCACCCAGGCCCTCCGACCACCAGCAGCAGCACCACCACCCAAGAACACAACAGAGCCAGCAACCCATTAATTACCAGATTAATTCTTACCACAATCACCACCATCGTCCCCATCTTGACCAATAAAACAGACCCTGTTGAATCCTGCAGAGGGCAGCAAAACTATAGGAACCTTCTGCTTACTATCCGCTACTTGTCTTTCTTGTCGGCCAAGTCGCAGCAGCAGTACTACACTGACTTCCAGCATGTCAGCTCTTCTCTAGCATGTTGTGAGGATGCTCGTTTCAGTTTGCTGGGTTTCACTTTGACCAGGTGTAGTAATCAGATATCTGCACTTTCCAGGAACCTCATAACATCCCCACTCATTACGCTAATCCAAAGTGACTGCATTAGGAGAAAACTTCCCAGTAAAGTAATTTAACTGCTAACAGATGCAAGAAACTACGATCTCAGTGGGAGTCCTGATGATGCTTTAAGTGTATTTGTGAGTAAAGAGGGGCAAACGAGAAAGAGAGATTGCTTCAGAGCAACCACAGCAGCATTTCTAGAGTCCCTGTGAAGGAACTGTGAACGGCACTGGGTAATTGCTTCACAAATAACAGCAGTTAAACTGTGGCAGGAAAACACAACAACACTTTTTTCTCTCTCTTTTTTTCCCCAGCAAGACCACATGAAAGGGATTCCAGCATGTGAATGTTGAAAGCTGCAGATCAAGAAAAGCCTCTTTGAATCTCATTCAGAAAAATGTCTCCAGATGAAAATAAGAGGGGGGGAAAAAATAAACTGCTGGGCCACAGCGTGCCAGCGTGTTGTTTTCAATTAAAAGAAATGAAGATATCTTTGAGTGAAAACGCTCCACGGATGTCGTTGTGGAGGAGGAGGAGGAGGAGGAGGAGGAGGAGGAGGAGGAGGAGGAGGAGGAGGAGGAGGAGGAGGAGGAGGAGCGGCGGGGGCCGGGTGCGCAGGTCGAGCGGTGCCACCAGGATGACCGGGAGCACAACGCTTAC
>CAEFZY010048057.1:0-39548 GCA_903066815.1 Brachyrhaphis roseni | reverse complement strand
GCTACACACAGGCCATCCCAAGATAAGCGGCAGCTGCAGCTTCAAGGTCTTGGACAAACTTTCACACAGTTTAACAACTTTTCTCTGGGGTGAATACTAAACCTAAGATACAAACTAGTAAAACTGTTAATGTAAGAATAGTAACAAAACATAATTTTTCTGACATTTAATATTACCTTTATAATAATTACCAAAAACATACGTTAAAACAGTTTCAGATAAGCAAGACGGTATCTATTTTCCTCTAAACATTCTTGTCTGTTTATACTTTGAAGCCAAGCTGCCAGCATACAGAATTATTGTATTAATACATGAAATATGGCAGCTCACATTCTGAGCTGTCATGAGGAATTTTTTTCTTACAATTTACCTCAATTGTAAAAAAAAAAAAAAAAAAGATGTTCTTTTCCAAAGATGTTCTGTTCACAATTTTGGATTTGTGAATAGGCAAGTCGCATATTTTACATTGAACATATTTGTTTGTAAAATTTAATGTTTGACGTTTTAAGTTGTCTTTGGGTTACCCTTATATGTAACTTGTTAAACTGTCTCTGTCTGAACATAAAGAGAAGGAGTTTGGATCAATCAATACAATGATCGATGAAAAAAGGAAAAAGAAGAAATAACTATTATGTACACTTTCAGTCAAATTGGAAGTGTGTGATTGTTGTTTCTCATTTACTGATGTTTATGAATAGTCAGCGTTTTCATAGACCATCAGATTCACATAGATTTACTCCTGAATCATCCGCCCACTTGTTGCGCTGGCTCTAAGGTCTACCCTTTGGTAATGAATACTTATGAGCACATTAGTAGACCAATAAGAGTCATTAGAATATCAAGGAGGCCAGCAGATCTCATGTGCTTTTAGTGCTTTGGAATAGAGCAGCCAGCTTTTTTTTTTCAGCTTTAATGCTCGTAATGTAACAAACCTATAGGATCATGACTAGGCAATCATTGCAATCACTTACCTTCTGGAACAGATTTGTGTAGTGAATATAGCCTTTTTAAATGTCTTGTGGGGCCCAGAAATGCCAGAAATTCAGAGTAGATTCTGGAACTGTGGTTCAAAAATTATGAAATACACGTCAGCTATCATGACACAACAGAGTGGGCATCCGTTTCATAAGTGGTCTCTTTAGGGGAAACCATGGCAATGATGCATGTAACCTGCTTCACCGCATTGACCTCTGCAAAGGCGGTAAGGTGGCAGCAACCTGGACAGATAAACATTGGGAAAGCTAGAGCCTGCAAGACGAACTCTTTTAAAGACTAAAAATCTGTTGAGAGAATTCCAGAGCACAGAAAAGTTCCTGCTTATTCTACTGTCAGAGATGAGTACTAAGCTGGTGTGTTTACTTTGCAATGGAAGCATTGTTGTGATTAAAGAGTACAACTTGAAAAAACACTATGATGCAAGCCTTTTCTCTGGCATTTTTCCAGATGATTCTGGGGAACAAAGACCAAAAGTAGAGGGGCTGCTGGCATCTTTTAAAAGGACTGAAGTAGCCAGTTTTGACCGGAAAAGTAGAGAGCAAAGATTTCATCCCTACAAGTAGCCTGGAGATTAATGTGGAAGAAATAGGCTGAAATGGTGCCAAAACCAATGCTTGATGCCCTTGATAAAATTGAGGTTGACAAGAAAAATTAAGTAGAGCATTCTTTCCTTCACCTAGAAGGTGCCGTTATTGAATATATCAGAGTGCACAGAGTAGAGTTAATGCTGAACTGTATCTCAAAAAAGCAGTTTGAAGTACTCAGAAAAACAGATGCCATGCCTATTGCTGCAAGTGAATCAACAGATTCCTCTGACATTTAAAGTACAAGACCAGGATAAATCCAAAGCCAATTTGGTTGAGAAACTTTGTGGTTTTGTGAAAAAAAAAAAAATAAATTCTAAACCAATCAAATGTCTAAGACAATGCTGCACATTTATGAGCTCATACCTGAGTTCACAGATAAATGTAATAACAGATTTTATTACAAAGTCGAATGCAAACTTTTCTATGCCTTCAACATTCTTAAGTGTTGCAGTTTGATGGTGACCCATATAACATTGGCCTTCATCATACAATGTATTGATGAAGGTATTTATTTATTTATTTATTTTTTTTACATTAAAAGGAACACTTTGAGCCTGATGGTTCAGAAGATATTGTCCGTATTTCATGGCATGAAAAATGACTTTGGTAAAGCTAACAATGTTTGGATCAATGAGTCAAGCTTTTCTAGTAGAAAAACAACAGCATGGTCCTTTCTGGCCAGTTTGAAGTTATGTGAATCACTTAGGAGTCCCTAATTATACAAAAATAGCTAAATCAAGGCAGTGTAACTTTTCTCACAGACAATAAAATCAAAAATATGTGACATACATCACCAATATTGCATGGCAAAAAAAACCCTGATGTTATTTTTCTGAATATTTTATTTATTCATCCAGAAAGTATTCCGGATGCACATGTGGAAAACGTGGAACACTGTGATTATTTTTGTCCACTATAGCAGTGACACAAACCTCCTTTAGAAAGATTTTATTTTTATTTTTGATCCTCTTCAGACTGTAGTTAAATAACCATGTTCTTGGTCTTCATGGATATTTTTCTTGGCTGCAACTTTAGTGACTAAGGCTCACAAAATGCATTTGTAACTTTAAAATTATATGAATCCTTTTCCACCCTTTACAAAGAATGAAATGCATAAAATTGTGCACCGGACCACAGTGGATATGTCATAAAAAGGCAGTTTGAATAGTTTAATTTGGTCCGATGAAATGGGAGGTCAAGACCAAGCTGCTATTATTCTAGGATCAAAGATCAGGTCAGATCAAAGTAAGTTTTATCGGTTTGGCAGATGGAGATTTTTTTTTTTCTTTCAGCCTCTAAGATGTTAGAACGAGTCATCCCTCCTCAATTAGATTTTCTGATTTGGTTTGAAAATGTAAGGTTTGAGGAAGCATAAGAAAAAATATCATTGATGCACATTTGTAACTCAAAATATCATCAAAAAGTGCATTTATTCATATGATTTAGATTAAAAAAAGTGACACTTGTATTAAGATTCCTTTCATGTTTTTGATTTTTACGGCTTTTGCTAATGAATACCCAAAATTCAGTTTCTCAGAAAATTGACCACAAATATTACTAATGATTAAACACAATAACAAATAATAGAATCCATATTTTAACACTGAAATATTGATTTAGTGAAAGGTATTGCCATGTACTGCACAGGATATCAGTTCTTTTTTGCATGAATTACTGTGTCAATGTGAGAAGAAGGCAATTATTTGGCCTCTGCTAAAGTGCTAAGAAAGTACAGCTTGCTTTAGCAGCAGCTTTCAGTTTGTTTGCAGCGTTGAGTCAGGTACCCCATTTTTTTTTAACAGCACTTCATAATTTTTGGGGATTTTGGTCAGATCTGTTTGCTGGGCAGTCGAGCACAGTGACACCATGGTCAAAAAAATAAATAAATAAATCTTAATTTAAGTTTCTTTACTACGTCCTAGAAAATCAAATCAGCATTTTTATAAGGCTTGTCAGTTCAGGGAGGGACGGGGTCCTCTAAAATGTCCTGGCTCTCCCCTCTTCAACTAGACAAACTTTTTTGAAAAGATGTTTTTTTTCATAGTGTTCTTCAGACATTGTGTTAGTAGCCCATGGCCTTGATATGGCTGTATGGTGGTTCTTGAAGCACTAACTCCAGCTGCAATACATCCCCTGTGAATCTTTTCTAAACTCTCAAACAGGCTTTAGTTCTCTGTCCTCTCAAGCTTTTGGCTATCCCTGTTGTTTTTACACCTTTTTTAACAATATGTGTCCCAGCACTCGGCTTTCTATTAATTTGATTGGATGTAGCTCTGTGTGAAAAGCCAGTTTCTTCAGCAAAAACCTTTTGTGGCTTCCCTTGTTTTGTGGAAGGTGTCAGTCTCTCTCGCTCTCTCTCTCTCCCTGATTGTGTATAACTTACACAATCATCTTGAATATGCTTAATATTTTGTACTAAACTAATTACCTTTTCTGTGACACTCTAATGTGAGACGGACCTGAATTCTCAGCTGTATAATATTGAGCAGCAGCATTTATCTATTTATTTATTTTTTGCTAGTTTGATTCTGCTGGATAAAGGAAAGGAAGACTAAAGCAGCACAAGTATCATACTTTATGTGCATTTAGACTTCAATAACACAACACAAAGTTGGTGTGACTGGAAGTAAATTTAATGCAACAGATGATTAATAAAGAAAGTAATGAGCAGAAAAGATTAAAAACAAGACAGATAGAATGGAGTAGATTGCTTTTGAAAAAGATTGGTTAGTGGGGGGAAAAAAAATAAAATTCAATGAAAGAAAGTTTTGTAACTTTTTTTGGAAATAGAAATCTGAATTAAAAACAGAGATCATTTCCCTCGGAAAGGTGCTCACAAAAAGACAAAAGATTCCTTGTTAGCAGTTTTCTCGAAAAGGCTGATCATTGGAAGAAGAGGGGGAGAAAGGGAGATAGTTAGCAGAGTGGCAGAGTGAACTTTTGCCCAGTGCCTGTCAGTGTAGAGGATGACAGAGGACAGTTGGTGTGTGTGTGTACTCCACAACACGTGTGGGGGGGTGTGCACGTGTGTATCCTTGCCTTTTCTTGACAGTGAAGAGGAACATGAAGTCACTAATTGCTCTGGTGACTGTAACTCAAGACTTCTTTGGTGAAGGAGAGAATAGGAGGGAGAACAGGAGAAGATCTCAGTAAAACAAAGAAAGACTCATCTATTCTTTGTTCCTAACAATTTTTTTTTCCTAAGCCAAAATAATCATATTAATTTCACAAAATTGAAAACCACATATGTTATGACTTATTAAGATCTTCAGTTATTCTATTTCTTAAGACAATCTTGTTTTTGTCAAGACTAACAGCTCATTTGTTACACAGATTTATTATTCAGTACCGTTTTTATGACTCCTTGGAATGATTTTTAACAGTAATTGAAGTCATAAATGTCTAAATATTTTTGTTAAAACTTAGGGCTTAATTATTTGGTACGATGAGTATTCCTCTGATAAACAAGAATGCCTTTTGGTTTTGATTTCATAATGTTTATGAGAAATAAAAACAAGCTTTTCCAGGTTGAAACAATTAAAACATACTAATAAATTATTTCAATAAGTGGTTTGTAATTGTCCTGAGAATTTGATATATCTAATAGTTTATTTTACCAAGGAAATATTGTCAAAATATTTAAGTAACCTTTTTTGAAAAAAAAAAAACATTTATCTTGTAATAATGACATAACTTGATTAATCATAATCAAGTTATATAATCATGATAACAATATAAACCTGTTATCATTCATAAAACTATTTTCCTTTATAAAGAGTATAACCAATATGCTGCTAACTGTGACACAATATTCTTCATTATTACATTAAAATCAATGCATGGGGAATTTGTTTTTAACCATGTCCTCCTATTTGAATAAATTAAAAAGAACATTTTCTGGACAAATAAAAAATTATGCTGTAATGGAGAGACTATATTAACAGCTTATCTAGCCTTTCGTTTTAGTGGGGCTGTATTATATTTAGACACAAATGCATGTAGTCTGAACAAATATGTTTTGCGGAGATGTTCTGTTTGTACATTTGTCCTCAATTAAAATAAACAAAGCAGGATGATAGTGCTTTTAATTAAAATGATTTAGATATTTGGATGTGTAGTCCTGTAATGTTTATTTGCATAATTGGGCTTGTCTTTTAACTCCTCAACAGCTTTAGGCTGTATAACCATATTTTGTGAATAGATAAAAAAAAAGAAAATTTTTCAGCATCAAAATAGGCTGCAGTAGTCTGTTGGGAGGTTTTGTAAATGCGGTAATTTAATGCAGTGAATATGTAAATCCATTTTTCAACTGCTTTCTTTAGCATGATACCAAAATATATTTTTAATTAATTTGCTGTTCTACATTGATGATGACAAATGTGTGTTGGGATACATAACACAGTTGCAAAAACACAAATTACAGTTCAGCTCTCTTTCATTACTGCTACTCCATCTTTTTGTTTTTTTTTCCAGGTGTGTGTGTTTCATAGAGAGGTCTGGTGGATGTGGGACTCTATGTACAGAAATGTTAGATTAGCAGTGCAGATTTGCTTCACAGTTTAGGGATTTTAACTGCACACCCTGACCTGGTGGACACGCGACAAATCCGCGACTCGCACCTCACAAGCTCACCTCTGACATTTCCCTAAGTTCTGCTCAGTAACCCTTGCTCTCTCCTGGACGTATCCCCATGTCTCCCTGTCAGCTCTGAATGGAAATCAAGACAAAAGCAGGACAGACAGAGTGGGGAGGGGCTGACAGTGAGCAAAAATAAAGTTAGACACCCTGTGGTTAGATGGAATATCACAGAAAGAGGGGGAAAATAAAAACCAACATAAACAGTGAGGTAAGAAAGAGAGAGGAAAATAAAAGGGATGAGTGGCCACTAGGGGACTTGATAAAACGATGCTGCTATGTCACTGTCTTTCACACAAACACAAACAGCTCTACTTCCCTGGCTCCTCACTCCCTCATATATACACATAATCCGTGCTGTCAGATATAAGTTACATACATATGAATCATACTCAGCCCAAATCCTTTTCCCAGCCGCAGTGGTGGTGTGAGTTGATGTGTGGGTGGCATCTGTCAGGTCGGATGCTAAAACCCTTCCTCTGGCCAATGATAAAAGCTCAGACCCAGTGTGTGCGTGACCACCCAGATGTTTGTACATTAGCTGACTGCTGCTATCTGCAGCTCAAATGAGCCTTGGAGCTTAGGTCATTAAAGAACAGCTTTAAACTTACTTGCACACCCCTACATAAATTCACACAGCTTTTGATGTTCTCCCCGAGCAGCTGAGTTGGTAAGTTTCTTTTAAATCTCCGCAGACTCTGGTGTAACAGAATTGGTGCCTGCGTCACTGGCGGACCAGCAACAAGTGTTGGTTTTATTAGCTTAAAAACACTTTACAGGAAAGAAAGCAAGGAGGTGAAAGGGAAAAACATGACTAACTAAATAAATAGAGGAACTTGGAGTCTCTTCCATTTTATGTCTTATGCCTTTCTGAGAGTTTGGTGAGAAATTCTATTTTGTCTCAAAGACTTTGGTGGTTTTTTTTGTTGTTGTTTAGAACTCACTTGTCAAATTAGAAAGAAATGTGTCCTTAATGCTTAAAAAAAATTCTAAATAATTGCAGCAACAAATGATCCCAAATACTTATGAATAAATGCAATCCAGTCAATCCAATTTGGTTAGAAGTTTCTTTTTGTCCACTCAATGTTCTGTTTTTTTAAAAAGAACACCAGGCAGATTTCCTCTTCCAATTATCACTTATAGGGTTACTTGTCTTGCATGGTCCTTTTATCTGTGTGCAGAGAAAGTTGCTAGCAGAGCCCCACAAACATTCACTACAATTCCCTCACAGTGGCTGACAAAAACCTGGAAAAGATGTGCTACTTAGAATGCTCCAAAGGCTAATAATTATGTATCATGTAAATAATGTGGCTTTCTAACTGTGAATTTGGTTACACACAAACACCAAACACAAATAAAGAAATAGTCCAAAGCAGAATCCTTAAAAATATGGAGGGTTTAATATTTATAGTAGTTCCATTGACAGTAAGTGGCATTTACTTCACTAATTGTCTTTTACATTTATAAGTACATTTTCCTATTTTTCTGGGCTCTTTCAAAACCCTACAGTGACTCCCACACACAAACTTGAAGTGAAATGAAGCATTTCTTTTTATGGACAGAAATAAAGTGACTCCACAGAGTTTTAGAATAATAGCTGTTATGGATAGGTCAATCTTTGTGGTGCCAGGGCATTCTCAATTTTCCCAAAACATCAGTAATGCCAGGCGAGAAGAAAATATATATTTCCCTTGTTTATGTGTTCTGAATTGCTTTACACAGCAGTGCTTGTTGTGAACATATGGGACCAATCTTAAAAAGAATAGAAATGCCTTCCGACTATTTTTAAACCTGGTTTCCATTACTTGTATATTTGTAACTTGCTGTGAAGGTACATGTTAAATGGATGACTATATATTTTAGGTAAAAAACATGTCATCAGTTGTAATGTACAAATGATAAGTTGAGAAGTTTAGAGGCTTGATTTAAAGCAGATACTGTAAGTAAAATGTACTTATTATATAAATTAGTACATTATTAATATATTCTGTTTTAGATAAACTACTTTTATATTGTTTTTCAACTGCTTTTTAGGAGATTGTTTTTTAAAACAAAAACAAATACCAGCTGCAGATATTTGACATGCGTGGACATTTTGTTTGTTCCTTAACTAAAACCGCATTGAAATGAGATGATTCATCAGAACTCACCAAGCAACCTGCTGTCTTCAGGTAAAACCCAGTGTACCATTTCTCTCACAAATGAGACCTGACAGCACAGTTCTGTACAATTTAGTATGTTGGCAGAGAAGAGAAAGCGGCGAACAGAGGGGGCAGGGGGTGTTGGGTGAGAAAGAGAATGCATGTGTCCTTTTGGCCCGTCCTTTTGGCCGTTTTCCCAGTCAAATGAGTGTGAGAGAGAGTGCAAAGGCAACCGGGGCCCTTGCAGAGCTGAGCTCTGTTTAAACAATCTTATCACAATGCATTTGTTTCACTCCATCTGTTTCATTTACCCATTTGCTCTCACTGTCCTCATCTCCCGCCCTCTTTGACCATCTCTTTCTTTTCACATATTACAATTAAGCAAACAAAATCAAAACAGGCACAGTACAACTGTGCTTACTTTTGTCTGGTGCTGCTATTAACTAAAACGTCCCGTATGGATCTAAGATCGTTGTATAATCTCAAAAACCTTCACACACAAGTGTTAAATGCTATATAGTATGATCCTTGGGATTATTACAATACCACACAAGCACAGGCACTAAATTACTACCTCAACACCCTTCAGTTCATGGCCACCAGCCATTTTGTGGCTCAATAAGTTATTGATTAGAAAATGCCTACAGTACTGCAGGTCCTTGTACATTCTCAAGGACATTATCCATTTCTGACCATCTGTGAAATTGACCACAAAATAGATTCTAGTGACTTACCTGGGTCTTTGTTCAAAAGCTTGAGGAACATCCTGTGACCTAAATTTGAAGTAAAATCAACGTCAATCTTTAATTCTGCTCATATTTTTAATCAACTAATTCATCTTTTATTGGTGTCCAGTCTACCTAATAAAGAAAAGTAATACATTAGAACCACAGTGTATTTGCACTCCCTAAATGAAGTGTAATAAAGCATCCAGGTGGGTTGTTTGAGTTCCTCTGCAGGTTCAATTCAGTTTTCAAGTGATTTTGTTTTTCTATGGACAGTGGTGGACGTTGGTGGTGGTGTCCAGTGCTCACTTATATATTCTGCATTTCCGAGGACGTTTTTAAATTTATTCCTTTTCACTAACTGCAATATTTTTAGGGATATGTTTGCATTGTTTTTTCAGCAGAGTTGCCTTCTCTTTTGTGTAGACCGGGCACTCCTGAGATATTTTTGTCCATATTTATATGATTAAATTCCATAGATGCTGCAGATTTGCTGCTCATTCATAATGAGATTTCACCTCATTTCGAAGGTGTTTGATTGGAGTAAGATTTTCTCATTGTTGAAGTCACTGGAATACAGTGAACTCACGGTCATGTTTACAAAACAACTTTGTAACAAGAGCTTCATCACATGGTGTAGTATGCTACCGGAAGTAGCTATCAGAAGAAGGGTAAACTGTAGGCATAAAGACATTTGCATACTTTGATTGTTTATCAATAATACTTGGGTAGGCTAAAGAATTCCAAGAAAATATCCTTCATACTATTGCACCATACCAGCTGATTGTTGCAGCTGAAGTCGAAACTGAAACCAGGCAACATTTTTCCAATCTGTCATTTTCCAAATTTGGTGAGGTTGAGCGTATTACAGTCTCACTTTCCCATCCTTAGCTGACTCAGTGTAACTGTCTGCTTCTGTAGCTCTTCTGTTTTATCGTTCAGTGATAGTAATCTGTAGATATGACAGTAAAGTATTTAAATTAGTGTTACCTTCCCATCATCGTAAGCAAGTCTATGCATTCTCCAGTGATCTCCCGCACCAGTCAGACATTTTCATTCACACAATAACCACTTATTGGAACCTTTCTGTTAGATATTTTACATGAAGACCCAACAAGATTGTCAGTTTCTACAGTAATTACTCATTTGACGGTAATACTATTAAAACTCTTTTGTTATTTTAGTCACTGTTATCAACTTAAATGTTTTATGCCAGGATTCGTTATTTAATTTAAGGTAAATTATGCACAAATGCACCGCTTGCACATTTTCTGTGCTCTCAGTGGTTTGGATAAGTTTGCTCTTCTAAATTAAACCATAATTTAGCGCTGTTGGATTTATGCTCCAGGTTGTTCTTGTTGTTGTTTGCTTTTTCTAAAGCCTAAATCTTTCTCCTTGAACCAAATGTTTAAGCATTCAGTAACAAATTACAGTGAGAAATGCTTTAAGGGTATATGATTTTAATATTTCTACATTGGTACATTTAGTGCTTTTATAGCATCCCAAGAGTAAGTGAAATGTTCAACAAGTTTTGCTTGAGGTAATATGTTCTTTTACTTTATTGCCTAAATGGGTGCACTTCATTTTGGAAGCAGTCTTCTTGGATTTAATATTCTGACTTTTAGTTTTTAGATTTATCCCATTTTGTTTGACGCTCATGTAACATCCTTAAAGCATTTAAAAATCTTTTTGAACATTTTTTTTTTAATTTCTGTTTATGTGAAACAACCAATAACTGAGACTAATGCATTCAGATAGCTGTTACTTTGTCATCATGAAAGAAAAACAACAAAACAAATTCACCTCATCTTTGTGTCATAAAACTGATTAGCTAGGTAAGCTAACATAAACATGGGAGCGAGTTCTCATTTCCTCACATTGAAATAGTCTCAAATATTGATAGATTGATTGATTTGATAGAATGGCAAAAAAAAAATCTAACTAACATTTTATATCCCTGCACAAAGAACTAATAATTTGACTATTTTTTATGCATGAATCTCGATAACAGTAAAGAAACATCTGAAAGTACATAAAACCTCAAACACAATAAGTTCAGTTGAAGATTCTTCTACAGGACAGGCAGACAGTTGCTGTTGCCGTGTGAGAAGCAAGCGTGCTTCTATGTCACTATGATTAATATAAACTCTCCTGCTTCTCTTTTACTCATCTAATTACTTGCCCTGTTTTGTCAGTCTTCCTGTCTTCCAACCCACCGAGGACAAACTGTCAGAAATGTCGAGTAAATTACAGCAGTGGAAGCATTTTTCTTCTGGTACCCGTCATGCCACTGTGGACAGGCTGAGGTCTGAATTACCAGTTGTTGCACGGTACTCAGGGCTAATGGTTGCTGACTTTAAGCTATCATTGATAGAGTTCAGTTTATACAGTCTGCAAGACTCCCCTCACACATAACAACACTACAACATCAGTAAAAGTCAGAACATGAGTGTTGAAGAGGTCTTCTAAGGTCCATCAAGAATACACCGTGTGAAGCAGCTTGAGAGTTCTCCGTTTTTTAACATAAAGTAGTTTTGACGAGATCATGGGGATTGGATCCCACGTCTAGATCGAGGGAGGAGACCTGTGCTAGTAGTTATTAATTATCTAAGATGAGTGGCTGAGTGGCAAGCATTAGTTAATCATTAGGACCAATGATTTATCTGGGTTTATTTTAAGGCCATAGCATCATCAGACCATGATAGGCCTGATAGGGAACCAATGATTAAATATAACACTCTTGGATAGCTTGCCTGTCAAGTAATGAGGCAACTGCTGCAAGCTAGTTGAGGCAATCAGCACAAACTGTACTCCTGCTTCACATGTGATCTCCCCCACACACTACAAAATATCCACCTGCCTTCCTGCCAGGTGAATGTTTTGCTTGGTCTTTAGTTCCATCACCAATCTGAAACAATCCAGTAGTGCCTCAAATAGGGTTCATTATATCATTTAACAAAAGCAGCAACGTGACTCGTTATATAAAAAAAAATAGCAACTTCAGGCTTCAGGGCCTCGGTGGGATCAACTCAAAATGATTAGTGAAATGTGTGCAGCTTTTGGGTAATGTGTACATGATTCGTTCTGATTGCATTCAGCAATATCTGTGCAGAACACTTGGCCACATTTCAATTATTGCACATGATGGCACACTCTGTTAAACAGAAACCCCCTAACCTGCATTCTGTCATGCCGCTGGTAAATTGAAGAAAAAAAAAAGATCTGATTGTGTTTTCTCCTCTGGAGCAAGACAGAAACGTGGCTTAGAAGTGCAGAGATCGTCTATATTACATGGGAAAATTCAACAAGTTGCAGAGAAAAACCTTGGTGCACTTGTTATACCCAAGGTGGTTGCAGTGTGGTAGAATAGCTGAGAAAGCAGAGGTAAAAAATCAATTTGGTGAGAAAGAGCTCAGCAGTATCATTGGCTTCACACTGGAATTAGGTTTTCCTGATTTGTTATAAACCAAGCAGCACTCTTCATGTAGTGTGAAGCAGACGTAAGATTAATGTTAAGTATTACAATAATTTAATTCTAAGATAGATATGGTTGAAATTTGTCAGTCAGAAAATTTGTTAGTCAGAAAATAAGTTGTATAAGAAATCTTATTTTCTTCTTTCTTGCTTTCTGTGGAGAAAGAAAGAAGTGTTATTTGGCACTTCTGCCAAATAACAGGGTAGAGTTGAGCTCTTCAAAAACACTTAATATCTGTTTGATCCAATTAAAATCTAAAATGATCTTTTCACCTTTCTATTACATATCTGCACAACTGTGTATATGAACATGTGTGCATTCTTTTTGTTCAAGTGTGTCCATGAGCATGTGCATATTGCATTTGCACACACTTGAATTTGGCAACCAGGAGATATGTGCTCCCACAGGGTTTAGTCACTGCCACTGCCTGTTAAAATCACTGGGACCAGTAGAGCTGCAATAAGTGACCTTGGATAGGCTTTTGCTAGACCAGTGAACTAATGTAGTCCACATTACTTCACAACAATCATCATTGGAAAGAGACATCAGGTTCCAGGTTTAGGAACTAGTCATTTTTAATTAAACTGGCACAAAAGTGTCACAGGGCATGCAATCAGAAATTGTGCAAAATATAGTTAAATCAAATATTATTGTTTCTTTTAAATATTCAGTGATTGGGTTTGGTAGATAGAAAGGCAACATAAGTTCAAATAACCACTCGTCTCAACCAAACTATTGCATGATACATTTTCTGAACCCCTAACATCTCACCTCAAACCGTGGATGAAATGGGCGATGGCAGCCAGTCAAGGCTTGATTGCAGTTATCATATTCAAATGGGAGGATTAGAATTAGCATAATGAACATCAAAGCTTGGCTTCATCCTGTCCTGTATCAGCAATACAAGCTGCTACTGGTGGTGTAATGGTGTGGGGGGATATTTTCTTGGACTTTGTATAAAATATTAATATTAGTACCAAATAGCATTATTTAAATACCACACACAGCTTTTCTGGGGTTTTTTGCTTGCCATGTCCATCCTTTTACAACCAGTTTACCCGTGTGGCGATGCGATCTCTTCTAGGATGACACGCCGTGTCACAAACCTCGTATCATCTTGAATTGGTTTCTTGTACATAGAAATGTATTTACTGTTCTCCAGCAGGCTCCATAGTCACATGATCTGAGTCAAAAATATTTTAGATGTGATAAAATGATAGATTTGCATCATGGCAGTAGAGTCGACAAATCTGCAGCACCTGCATTATGCTATCATATCAAAGTAAATCAAAACCTCTGTGGAGGGTTTCCGACACCTTGTTAAATCTGTGCCTAGAAGAAATTATGGCAGTTCTTTAGGCAAAATTGTGTCCAACGAGGAATAAAGGACAAACAGTACATGCATTTTCAGCCCATTTTACTCTATATACTAAGAATGTAAAAAGAAGACTTGCTATGTTAGTGCAAATAGGCTTACTTTTATCACAGCAGGGTCGTAATTAAGTATATGTCTGGCTAAGTGTCAATATCTATTCAATGTTCAACTTAAAGTATTTCCCACTAGCTGTGAACTGACTCCGTCGCTCCAAAAAAAAAAAAAAAGGCTCCTCATATCATGATGTATGTAAACTTTGGAGGGAGGCTTATGTGTTATTTCAGACATTCACTTCATAATCAGTGATGTTGTGTGCAGCTATATCTTGTTTTTAAATTGTTTAATAGGTATTTAGTCCAGCAAGGTACCATACTTGACTGGGGGTGAAACACTCTTGATAATTTTTGATCTGCATTGCTTAGGCTGTTTAGATTTATATCTTTCTTTTTTTGTTTGTTTCCAGTTCGCTGTGATGTTATAGACAAGAGCATCTTGCATTTTAGCACCTACTTTCTTCAAGGTTTTGCTGTTCAGCTGAAGGTGAAAAAAGGAACGCATTGTTATTTTATCACTTCATCATGTTTAGAAAGATCAGTGCTTCAGCACACATTTAGGATATTCTGCTTTAGTTTCCTGGCATTGAGACTTGGCAAAGATGCCCACTCAGTGCCCTTCAAAAGAAGGCAGATTATGAAAACCATTAAAATGAGGTAAGGGCTGTTTGACTCCTATAATGACTGTAATAAAAATGAGCATAAGGGTCAGCACTGGAGAGAAGCTTCAAATTAAAACAAATGGTAGTTATGAGAGGTGGGAGTCGCCGACTGTAACAAATGCCACTGCTAAGTGAGGTAAATTAATAATGCAGGTTTGAGTAACAGCTTAGTTTGTCCTTTTTTTCTCGGTTCAGATGTTTTACCTGCCACTGTAAAGGAAAAAAAAGAAACAGAACTGAAAGCCTAGTAATGTGAGTCATTGAATGTCATGCTGTGTGGTGCAGTATGCTTTTTACAAGTCATGTCAGCCCGCAAGTTGGCTTGACTCTTCATTCTGCTTCATGTGCTTTTCAATGCCCTTTATGCGCTAAATCAAGCATGAGTAAAGAGAAGTTCAGAGGGGATATGAGGACAAAGAGCTGCTTTCCTGTTGCTTTTGTTAATTTGCGTGTGTTGATGTGTGTGTGGACAGGTTGAAATAAGTGTTACTGTAAAACTGTATTTGACATGTTTTATACACAGTCGTGTGTTTGATTCACAGATTAACTGCACATGTTTTAAAGTGCCCTTTAATGGGAATGTATGCGTTCGTACAGCTGCATATGTGTGTGTGTGCTTTTGGTAGGGGTGTGGGGGTGGGGGTGTGTGTGTCAGGTGGTAATTAATAAAGACAGGAACATTGGCTCTCCTGCTGTGCTTACATGCCTACAAGGAACTTGAAGCCCTCGCAGGAACTGAAGACAGAGAAACCTCTTTCAGACAAAACATGTGATCAATCAAATAGTAAATCTCTGGTTATTGTTTTTTTCCCCCAATTTTCTGTCCTATTTTTACTGAACTTTTACCTGAAGCAAGCACTATGCATAATTGAGTCTTTCTTTTTCTGCTTCATTTCAGTAGTGAAGAAAATGTTCATTAAAATTTCAGTAGCCTTATAAGGACAGGAATAAAAGGCTTGAGCAGAAAGAGTGGGGGAAAACATTTGGTAGACTTGAAAGCACTTGGAAACTTAAAGTACTTGAAAACAAGGACTAAACAAAGTTAAGTTGCTTACTTTATGAAGAATGGCAAGCTAGAGTAAAGCTGGCCATGTTGAAGGCTTAGTCTGCTACTAGGTGGTGCAAAAGTTTGATATTATTCAAATAAAAAAGCCTTTTAGACAGATATGCTTTTTAAATCACACTACAATCAAATACTGTGATCTGTGATGTTAGAGATTATCCACATTTACAGTACTTCATAACCACATTCATAGCATTTACATTTTCCAGATTTTGTCGTGTTATGTCTGCAAACATTGGTGTGTTTTACCAGGATCTCATGCGGTAGGCCAAAACTCATTGTTGTATAATCCTGAGGTGGTGGGGGAACATGATGGAAACATTTCAGTTTTGTTTTTATTGATTTTGGCCAAAAGGAAAAACATTAAATGGATGAAATATGAACAATCCACATTACCCTGAAGGCACTATACTGATGGCTGACTGTGTCATGCTGTGGGGAAGTTTTTCTTTAGCAGGGATAGTTAAAATGGTTATTTAGGAAATTGTTGGAGGTAAATAATGAGCAATGCTGGTGGGATTTTTTTAACTGTGTCAGTTAAAAAAATCCCTTACAATTTGTTGTAAGGAATGTAACATTTTGCCTCAACGTTATCTGGACCTATTAGAACCATTTGAAGAAACATTTTCTTCTTTCTACATGTTATTTTCATGATTACTGTGGTTAAAGGGTATTATTTACTGATTTCAGAGACAAGAACAACAACCTAACATAAGAAACAAGCTTAAGACCCAAGCAACTTGATGAACTTGATGGGCATGTGTGCATAGGGGTCCTTTTAGCACTAATCCCATTGCGAATCAGATGCTGAAACAGAGAAGATGGAGGTCAGCTAGAGGTCTTGAAAACCAATTAAATGATAAAAGAAAAAGAAGTTCTCATGAGTTTGTTTTCTGTCTCAGAAGTTAGAAAATTCTTTAAATAGATCGATGTAGAGAAGATTGTAGGTTCACAAGGAAAATAAAGGCCTTAAGATACAGAAAGGAGAGATTGGATGCATAATGTATAGCATGTGTTTTGTGATATCTAGCTATTCAGTAACCCATTATTTTAGTGTACTGGGTTTTAGCTTCAGGAATAAATATTTCACTTATATTTGATGTAATCTGAGTGATAGCAATAGGGAAGCTCCATGGATACGATAAAAAGGCTAGGGCAGTAATGTAGAAAAAAAAAAATCAGCAATAGAGGTATTAAAAACAGATTAAAACAAAACTTTAAAAACCTTCAATGTTAACTTGTGACATGTCTCAAAACAGGATATCCAAGCTGCTTTAATGATGCATTTTCCTCCCTGGATTTAAGGATTTCATTCAAAAATGTATGAAGCATAAAGAAGGGTTTTAATCTGTCAGTCATGTCAGATGTCACTGACTCTACATATTTGAGCTGCTAAATTTTAATAAGGAAGGTGGAACTCCCCACTTTAGTGTTTGGGACTAGTGAGACAAGGACAGGAAATGAACTGTCACAACAATTCACTTTATAAGTTCCAATGTACTCACAGTGGAAGTAAGGGAACAGTTTGTATTACCTGTGTTTTTTTACCATTGTTCAGTACTTATAGTGCAATCTTGGATACATATAAATATGTGACTACAAATATACAACCTGTCTGCTTTTCAGTACATAGATAAATATTTCATTCATGCACGTAACCTAGACATAGTTACATTTTAGACACTTAATTCTGTTCATAGGGAGCTTTTATGGAGGACTTTTCCCATTGTTACATAGAGCTTGTGATTTTTCTGCAATTCACTAAGATACAATTATCTAAATATTAATGGGTTTGTCGTAATTGTTTGTTGTAAATTATGTGTAATTGCATTGGTCTGATGCATTATTAATCCACTCTGATAGAACAGTGCAAAAATGGCTGAAATCCTCAAACTAGTGTAACATCTGTGCCCATCAGTAGTGTATCCAAACTTAAGCAATAGTTGAGTTACAATTCATTTATATTAATGGATATTATGCATGACAAGTGAAATTCAAACACAAAAACATTGCCTGAGGAGACAACTCTGTTGACAAATAGTAAAATTACCAGTGGAGCATAACAACAGGTTACACCCATTCACCTCTTTGCTAAATGATGATTCTCAGAAAGAAGTGGATCACTGAAATAATAACCCTTTTGGTTTTCAATGTTTCTCCTGCTTAAACTTTCCTCTACTCCGTGTCACCTCGTTCATCTGCTGCGCCTCTCTCAGCTTGTTTGCTCTGGTTTCACGAAACACCTGTGAAGCTCAGGAAAGTGGTTACAATTAGAGCCACGTGCTCAGGGAGCCAAACCAAATCACAGAGAAATTGATTGCCAGTAGGAAAAGGACAGAAAAAGGAGAGAAAATCTGATAGTTCAAGTCACACCTGTGAGGTTTAAAGAGCAGGCAAATTAGCTTGTGTATCTAAAACAAATAGGACTGTTCCTATTTGAACATTGTGGTACACAGCATCCAACTCCAAACCATAAAGCTGTTGGAGTTTACATTCTCAACATATAAAACCTTAAGAAAACTGTAAAAACTCAGCCTCTTTAATTGCTGCTAGAACCCATCTGGTCTCATTTCCTTCCTTTGAGCCCTCAATCCCTTTTCCCCCCTCTGTGTTTGTAACAAAGATCATGTCAGCCTATTAGACCCATGTTGAAATATGGATGAAGAGATGAGAGAGACTAAGGCTTACAGCTCTCCTCTCAACTTGATCCACTTCATCCCCATCTCCTCTCTCTGATCTCTGTCAGTCTTCTGTCTGTTCAGAGTCAGGACTGTGTTCTTTGCACGGATCAGCCACACTGTTACAAACACTTACTGAGGCAGTGGATGGTATCGTGGAATCGATCGTACTCTGAAAAACTGTGACACAAACCAACCACCACTCAGCACAAACACATGGCTTCCAATTATTTCATGTTGCACCATCTGTTTAAACCTTGATTGCTACAGCATCACTAATTTCTTTTTGAATTGGTATTTAAAAAGATACAAAACACTTTTCGTCAAAAATGTCATTACATTTTACATTATTTGTGAGCAAAGTGTTGCTGCCGATGATCACCTTTTTCATCACTGGTTGTCTTTGTTTTCTAAATGTGGCTGTTAACACCAATCTAAAGATAACTTCAGCAGACAGACAGTATATAATTTCCTTGAAAAATATAATGAAAAATAGGAAGAGAACTGTGGAGCTCCACAAGTCTGGTTCAATACAAGAAAATGTTTTCATTTTCGTATTTAAGTGTTTGCAAGTGTGCCTCCAATCCCTTAGTTTCTAAAAAAAAATCTCAGATTTTAGAGTCTAGAAAGCCGATCCCGTTTTACTTCTTCCAAGCTGAAAAACCGGTACTCATAGGATTTCCACAGATTGGGGATAAGATTGGGGTTGCATGAGGTGAAATGGGATTCAGCCTAAATCTTATAATTATCCACCATATCTTCTCATTTCTACAAGAATATTCCCTTTGTTCATGAGAAAACAGTACTGTCTTCATCTAATATCATAGAGTCTGGTTCTTTGGAAAAGCAATGTCAAAGGACTCCTTCTGTCAGATCAATAGGATTGCTTAATATCTTAGAATGAAAAGAGGTTAAAGGTTCTTGAGCTTCTAGTGCCCTATTCTGTAAAAGAAAATCCTACTACAGGCCATTTTTTTTTAAAGATTTCTATTTTAGTGTGATATGAAACACATGTTCTGTACATTAATTTTTCAGCCTATTTATGTTTTTCATTTACTCAACATTTTCCTCCCACCTGGTTGCAGTTCAGTATTTGCTTATTCATGTTGTCGCAGATGTTTCTGTGGAATTATTCACTGAAAATTCACGTTTTGGAGGACGTTGTGGTGAGGCATGTCTAACATAGTAGAATGAAAATGCGGCTTGGGAAGCTGAAATAGCAGAAAATTATTGAACTTTTCTCTCTAGAAAAGTTCTACGCTTTTCTACAAAGGATAAACATAGCAGTTATAGACCCCAGCTAAAATATGCAAATCTCTGGAATTGGTATATTTTAGCAATTCACCTGCAAATTGCTAAACTATTGGTGTCCACTGTGTACTGTTCATAATAAGAACATTTGGATTAATTATGTGAGATGAATTACAGAGTAAATCAGTTGACTAAAGATTTCATCTGTGGTAATTGGCGATTAACAGACCGAGTACTGATTGAAATTCAGATAATTTTTTCCTCTATGCAATAAATGCATCAAAAGTAAGAACTCTAATTTTAGTTCATAGATGATTCAACAAGCTTTTCTTTTACATCACTTCTTTTTTTTTTTACAATTTTTAAAATCAGATATAGTTCAGGGACTCTGATGCAAAAGTTAACATAGTCTTAAAATGTATTAATTTTCTGTTGGATAAAAAGACTTCAAAATAATAATTACTTTTCTCTTTTATGTGCTCTCGTCCTTTAGAAAAAAATCATAATCAGACCAAATCGGAATAGGCAGCTCAGAAAGAGAAACTTGATCTGCATATCTGAGATGATGTGCCAGTCGTAGCTTAAAGGAACGCAAAAAAAGTAGACTTTAAGCGCATTTTGTGACTCAAATATCCTTTTATATGCTTCGCTAAGAACTTTGTTTTTGTTCTTCCAGAGGTAGAGGATTAATAAGTCAGATGATAAAGAGGAAATAAGAAAAGAAGGTTGCTCAAGGGGACATTAAAACATCGAGATCAGATCCAATTATCAGAGATACCGACAAGATTTTCATAACATTAGTTTCATCAATGCCAAGAGTACTGCTGCTGTTTTTTGGGGGTTTTTGTTGTTTTTTTTCCTTGCATCTCTCAGAGTCGTGTTACACAGCATAAGCAGACAATGTCCAGAGCTTCTCCTCTGACATTCACTTCATGTCACAGCAGCTGTAAGGAGGTGGGGAAGTGGTGGAGAGATCACAGAGCAGATGGCACCACCGCATGAGATCAGTCGAGTTGTTATGAAAAACTAAAGAGGTTCAAAATGCTCTTGAGTTTTGAGACCCACGCCGCAGGATTGTCACAAGCATTTCTTCAAAACCCGTAATTTATTATTCACAACATAACTTTCCACAAGGACATATATATATATTATTTTATTTTTTCTTGAGAATGACTAACAGACAGAAGGACAGGTGGCAGGAGGAAAGCTGAGGGTTGCTGAGGATGGACGCTTGTCAGATCACAGTCTGAGAGGTCCCTGGAGATGTTGGCAGCACAGTCCTGTCATCACATTTCTTTATCATCCCCTCGCTCTCCTTTCCTTATGTTTCCAGCTGTCTGACTCAGTATCAAATTCGAATCAAACCATGACTGCACTGCAAGCAATGCTGTCTGGTTTATTACACCCTGGAAACGCTTTAGTCTTTATCGTTTCTGCCTCTTTCAAAATTCTGAACTCATTTCTATCACAATCACATTGTTTCCTTGTACGCACTGGGTTTATGTTGGTATCCCTCTGCCTGTCTTTCTCTCACCTCCGCTCTATCTTCCTGAGTCATGTTCTTCCTCTACCTGCCTTCCTCTTCCTCACTCGCACACACAGGCAGGCAGGTACAGAATGCATCAGCTTATATTTCCCATGGTATCGGCAATGCATTCTGCTTCACTAGGAGCAGCAATGTACTGGAGCACGGGACCTGCTGTGCACAGCTGATATGAGGGGAGAGACAACACGCGCGCTCACACATACGCAGCCACACAGAGACCACAAGCTTTCATAAACTGGATGGAAAATGTAATACTCGTATGTCTGTAAATGCACATGCTGCACAAAACTAGAAATTTAAACACAACTACGAGCAGCATGGAAAAGGAACTAATCCCTTTGGAAATAGCATAATTTTATTTTCTAAGTATCATAATAGATTTTTTTTTTATTCCAGGGAAACTAAGCCTTCCTATTGTCATCATAACATGAAATATTGCATTTTAATATAGCGACGTCATCCAGAAAATGTCACTAGTATGGAACTTGAACAGTGATAAAACATTGAAGATTTAGAATAATTGTACAATAATAATCTTTTAGGTTTATATTTTATGCAGTTCCTTGTAAAAGTATGCATACATCTTCAACTGCACAACCACAAAGTTTATGGAGTGTTAATGGAGATTTACGTAAAAGAGCAACACTAAGTAGCAGCTAATTGTGAAGCGCGAGGATACATTGATTTTAAAATTTGCTAAAATCCAAGTCAATACTTACGTATAGGTTCTATGAAATTTTTATGACTAAAGTATGAAAAACACGGAACCTTTTTGCATTATAATTATGAGGAATAAAAAAATATATGCTGCTTATAAGGCAAAAACATCAAGCTGAAATAAAAAGGTAACATAGGTAAAATAGTTTTTTTTCTGGTGTATTCCAAAAACGTCTGCAGTAAAGTAATACATTTTTTTAATTATTCTAATATGATAAATCATAAATCTTCAATAAGTATGAGTATTTTACTCCAAATTACTTTTTGTAAGTTCACAATTTGTTTGCAGATTATAGCTGCTCACTTTTGCGGCCAGTCTTCCTTGAAGGGAGAGGCTAAATATTGAATCCTCACAGAGGTAGAAGAACAACCACTGTGCAAACAGCTGAAGGCATGAAAGATTCATTAAAGCAGTTTGGAAAAGCAAAGCAGGCCACAGATCTTAAAAATGATGGAATGACTTGGAGAGAATTGTTTACACACCGATATGGTTGAACTGAATCACTTGTATATATAAAAAAAACCAAAATGCATCAAACCCCGCTCAGTCTCCATGTCTGCCTATAGGTTTTCCTTTATTCCTGTTCACAGTGAATCAGTTTTCTTCAAGTGCTCTAAATGTTTAATGGTGTTTAGCAGCAGGCATGAATGACTACATTCAGTGGATTGTATGTCTTTGCTATCAGAACTTTTTTAGAGCAGATAACCTTTTCCAATGTTTTATGATCCTGTAATTCATAAAACATGTCTGCTCCTATGGCTTTGGTTAAAGGCTTGTTTTGAGATGTGGTGAAAATCTCCAAGTGCAAGATTAGTCTGGGAGTTTGAGTCTGTCCTTGTTAGCCATTTAATTTGTCATTTGACTTAGTAGTTTGGGCATTAGCACCTCATGCTGTGCTTTTGTTGCAGTTTTGGAAGCACTAAACAGATAACAGGGTTAATTATCAAATTACTCTTTCTTGTTTTCCTTTCCTTTTGAATTACATTTGCCCTTGCCAAAACAGAAGTCGGGCGCTGTCTTCCAAACTATGTTTTCATCTAGAGTGTTATTGTTAATCATCTCTGCACCTCGAAGTGCAGAGATGGAGATTTACTCACCACGAAGTGAGAGTAAAACGTTTATTGCATTTGTTTATTTCTTTATTTATTTTTAAGATTTTAATATTTGTTAATATCAATTAGTTCATGCAGTCAATCAAGCAAGAGTTTCAAGTCAGAAAATAGTGGAATTTGCCTTGTTTTTTGCTAACTGCAAACACCAATAGAACTTGTTAACAAATAAATATTTCACAGCACCATATGTGTCACTGGCTTAACAAGCTGCAGACCAGCAGAAGTGCTAGCAAATATTTTACACCTGCAACTTTCACTGCATTCTCTATGCGCACAGACATATTAGACAAAAATAAAAATCTGAGCCTGCTGTGTAAGACCAGACTCTCCCAGTCAGAATTATGATTTAATGGGATTTTGTTGAATTCCAGACTGGTAACTAAGAAAACAAAGGGAGCGTATGTGTGGCTTAATGTTCTGCGTAAAGATTTTTGATTTAAATTTGAACCCTAATGATCTTACTATAATAATAAGCATATTACTGAGATGTTAGTTTGTGTTTTTTGGAGAAAACACAAACTAGTTTATGATTAGTTTGGTGGAAGTCAGTGTTGAGGATGCCTTGTTATGTAAAAGCTGCAGGGTTGTGACTTTTGAAAATATTTAAAGTTCTGTTTGCTTTTCTAATCAACATTTACTAGAAAAGCAATTAAAAAAAGAAATTCTTTTGACGCAGTAATTAAGATACTTACAAAACTACTAGATTTTAGTCAGGGTGGCTTGTAATTGGGAGCTACATTTCTAAAGTTCCTTTTCAGACTTTCAGCAACCTTTTTTTAAAAAACTACATATTGTTCAGTAAAGCTCATTCTGTCTTTACTTTTTTTTAATATAGATCCTCGGACTTAGATAACATTTTGTTTTGAATAACATTAACTTCATCCATTGTAGCCAGCCCCAAATCCCAATTGAGTTGTAAACGAGATAATTTTTTTTTTTTTTGCTACAAGAAATAAGGGCGATTTGGAATCAAATGTGTTTACTCCAGCACTTTTAGTTTAAATAAGGTTTGTTCCTATAGACTGCCAACATGTTATTAAGTAAAGATACATTTTAGTGCTTGTTTAAGTATGCAAAATTTAATCCATCAAATGTCTAATGGAGTTTTGATAGCAAGCAGGGTAATGTGGGTTTGTCCTCTTAGGAAAACGTTTAGAAAAAGAATGGAAATGTGAACATTGCCTTTGCTGAGACAAGCATAGCAGCACTTACAGGACCTTTGCTTCAAGCTTTTAGGATGGAGCTAGTTTAGCAGGGGAGCTTTTACCCCACTGTAATGCAGAGGGAAAGGCTTTGTTGTGAACAGTATGAGCATAGCCTCCTGTCATTATTAAAGGTTAACTGTAAGCACTTGCACAGCTGGATGCATAGATACAGTAACACTGAACATGCAATTTTATTTTGGTTTGCAACTTTCTTATTATTAGTATATGAGGGATTGCAGTTGATGGAAAGGTTAAATCGTGACACAAACAGAGAAGATGAAGAGCGAGGACTTAACATAAAGCAGAAGAGACTTAAAAAAAACAAAAAAAAAATGGCAGGCTCTAAAGATGGATGGACAGAGCAACATCAGTATCAAGCCAAGATCCAGGAAAGCAGCTGATCTGCCACACAGGAAGACACACTGATCAACTTTCCAAGAAGACACTAGAAAATTAAGGGGGATAAAACGAGCGATGTGAGCTGAATTAGGCAGGTGGGGAGCTCCTTGGCAACTTGCCTTATTCGTGCATTACTTAGGGGGAATGCAGATAAGAGAGTGACAAGGAGAGAGGCAAGGGCAAGACACAGTAGCTATGAAGTATTTGATGTCAACAGAGGGCCAGCTACCGTCTGCATCAACCTGAACATTGGTCAGCAGAGACGACGCCAAACTGCAGCAACGGATTCTTCCCCCAGCAGCTGGGACTCTCTTCAATGTGCCACACACATTTTTCTGGAGTTGTCATACACATTAACACTGTAGCTCCTTATAAGGTGACAAAAAATATTTGAAGAAATGTACCTGTTTGATGGAGCCACAGCTGTCCATGAAAAATGTCGGTGGAGTTCATGTATGACCGCCTGTCTGTTGTTGGGCGTGTTTTTTTGTTGTTGTTTTTTAAGCAAGAGACAGCCACAAGTCCTGGTGTGTGTTGGGACGACATGTGAGCATGTGTGAATATGTGTAACAGCGTGTGACCCATCATGCTGAGTTCTCATTAGGAGAAGAGGCAGGGACAGGCTTCAGCGCCACAGTGAGAAGCTAGATGTCATTTTAATTCAGTTTCAATGGGACTGATCCCGAGGGGATCCAGAAGAATGCATGTACAAGTGCATGGACTTGGATACTGTACATGGCTGCAGAGAAACATTAGAGCACAGAACGCCGTCTAAAAGCCTGACTTTGATGTGGCATTAAGCAAAAGCGTTCTTGTTTCAGTTTAATGCATCCAAATGCTCTCATTAAGATGCCCTGGATGTAGCCCCGTAGGACCAGATGCAGACTCTATGTTTTAAAAATGTATTACAATTTTACTTAATATTTTAACATTTATGCAAACTACTTTTCTTCTGCCACTGCTGCAACAGGACTGCAGACAAAATGCTTTTAGCACTCGTCTCTTTTTATTTTCTGTAAGCTGTAAATAACATTTTTGCACTTTCGCAGGTTAGATTAGGCCTGCTCAGGCTCACATGCTTTATTTAGTAGACCTCACTGAAATTAAACATAAAAATGTTTGCACATTTTTATGTCTTCAATGAGAATGTTTCTCAAATATGCCAAGATTTTAAATTGGCTTATGTTGAATACTGGAAATGCTTTCAGCCTAAGAAGAATGTGGCTTTCAGAAGTGTATCCTGCTATCCTGCTATGTTAGAAAGAAATGAGACCATAGTAAATCCACTTAACCCTTTTACCAAAATAATACTGACGTTATCACTTTTATCCTGAAAAGACTGGATCAGATCCTAATGTCTACAATAACTACTGCTACATTTCCAGTTTGTCTTTCATGTGCAATATTTTTAAGGAAAAGTTGCTTAAAACTCCATTTCTACTTAATTCAAAATAACCTCTACGAACAGTTAGTCCATTTCCCATAGTTTTTCTCTTTCCATCAATGGCTCCAAAGTCTTTCCCTCCCCCAGGTTAAGAGTCAGGGTGTTCTTGTTGATAAATCTCTATCTTTTATGTCTCACATTAATAATATGACTCAGTGTGGACATTTTTATCAACACAACACATTTGTCCACCTTGCTGTTCCCTCTGCTTGCCTCAGCACCATGAGGAGCAGAGCTTTCTGCTGCTCTGCTCCCAAACTTTGGAACTTCCTCCCACCAGACATCTGGAGCATTGATATTCTTCTCTGTTGGACTGCTTTCTCCTTCTGATTTTGATGCTTTTGTCTTTGTTGTTTTAGCTTCCATTTGTAAAGTGACATTTTGTGTCGTGAATAGGGTTTGTAACTGTATTGCTACAAAAAAAATAAATAATTTTACTGAAAATAAACCATTCTATTGCGGGATAAGTTTTTTTTTTTTTCTCAGAACAATGCTTTTCACTGTTAGTGATATCAGACCATGAAATTCGAATTGTTCCCGATGATTCAGATCTGTGCATTCAAAGCCAAAGACTGTCTGTTCATGTCTGGCTTAAACATTTTGCAATAAATATTTACAATAATCTCATAAGATATAAGACAGGCTTTGATGACCATTCTTCAGAATCACACCAGAGAGGGATAATGTGACTATATTTTATACTTGGTAAAATGCTGAACTGGTGACACTGATCTAAGTCACCCACATCAAATATGAGGGTTTTTAAGTCTGAGCTGAAATTTATTAAAGAAGCATGACTTTAAACAAGCTCTTCCCATAGTGAAAACCCTTCACATTCTTATCTGACAGTATATTGTCCGATAAACATCTTAGGAAGGGATATGAGCATGGACTGCCAAAAAATGCAGTCCATGGTTATATCCCTGGACTGCATTTTTTCTTCTTAATAGTTCTTCCTTATAAAGGAAGATTCTTAATAAACTATTATTTTATTAAGAATAGTTTTGAGAGACGTCAATGTTGTGTATTAAAAATGTACAAGAGAAAGGTTTTAGTTCGACTGTTTCTTTCCTGTTTTAGTAGTTGTTGAAATTCGTCATGTACGCAAAATATTTGAGAGAAAGTTTTAAAGATAAACCCATAAATTGGGTTTCCAAAGACTTTTAGAAGCCGTAATATTTCAGCTGGTGAAATATTTCACAGGTCATCTAATTTATTAGCTCTGAATCCGGTGAGGTGTTTTGATGCTTGAGTTAGGCGAGGCAAAGCCATTTATTTGTACAGCACAAGGCAATTCAAAGTGTTTTACATGATTAAAGAAAAACAAAACAACAAACAAGCAAAAGCATTAAATTGCAACTGCAAAATAAAGGAAAATGATGACAGGTTGAAAAACATACTTTGGATTATGGTGTTCCAGTTATTAATCAAAGGCACCTCTAACCAAATGGATTTTGACTTTGATTTAAGGGAACTGAGTGCTTCAGCATTTTGCAGGTTTCTGGAACTTTACTAAGTTCACTGGAGCATAGAAACTAAATGCTTATGTTTGGATCCTGTTGGGGCATTAGACCTTTGATCCTAGAAATGATCTGCAGTTGATAGAAGGCCGGCTTTGTTATCGTCTTTGTGTGTCTCTGCATGATCAGATCCTGAGTCCATCACAACACCCACATCCAGTAAGAAGCGCAATACATTTAAGGAAGAAATTCATTCAGGTAATAAATTGGTTTTGTGCAAAAGCCCAATGTTTTTGATTCAAATTATTATTACTTTTCTCTACAATGCTTCCCTACGTTCTTAAGGCATGAAAACAAATCCCCTTGAGTTCACCATAGAGGTAAACAGAGACAGAAAGCCAGGATTTTGAAATGTTTTGTCAAAAAGCGAGAGGGTGAGCTTGATAAGGTCAGAAAGCTCCGTACAGAAAAAATAGGTTTAAAGAGAAGGGCAAGTGTCTGACAAAATGTGTACTGACGCAGAGAGACAGGCGTAGGAATAGGTGGAGACGTGGAGAAAAAGAGAAAAGAAAAGATGAGAAGCGAATGAAGACAGAGAGGAGGCCTCGTCTGTGTCCTAAGAAGATTAGATGGCATGGAGAGAGGGGGAAAAAAGATGTCATGCTAAAGACAGAAAAAAAAAACCACACATCTTTGGTTTCACATCGATAGTTTCTGGGTGGGAAACAGTTTGAAATTGGTAGCTTCACACAGACCAAACTAATTAAAAACTGAACCTCAAAGGCACCGCTTTCTTCCTTTATTTCTTTGCAAATCACTGATGTTGAAGTCGGTGAGCACCGGCCCAGCACGACGAGGGAGGGGCCCTCGTCGTGCTCCCTTGTCGAGGGAGCACGACGAGCCGATGCTACAGTACTGTGGAATCAGCTGGGTGTGAGTCAGACGCCCACCGCTTCACTCCCTGGGGAGGGAAAGGTCTGGGGTCATTATGACAAAGAAAGTGAACTCAAACCAGTGCTGAGTCACTTCACATGTCAGAGCAGATACCGTAAGGTTTAATAAGGTGGAAGTGGGGATCACGTTTAGGTGTGAAAGGTGTAAGAAAAAGGAGAGGAAGAAGGTGCTTTTTACCTGGCCTGCTTCAAAATATTTAGAGCCATTGCTGAGACAGTTCAGGGTCTAACTCACCTACTGTGTATGTAAGAGTTAAATTTTGAAGCTTAAGAGGAACGAGTACTTTTGAAGGCATTGGATATCACATATCATTGATCATTGGTGTGTTTTTGTGCTTGCTCTTGGTTGAGGATTTGTAAACATAAAACCTCAGGGCAGAGCCTTGGGTAATGGTGTATTGGTTCTAAACATCTATTTAAAAATGCACATGCATTTTCAGTGACTGATTTTTCATTGCCTGTTGAAGTATAATGCATTCTGAACAGTTTGTTTTGTGCCATGAGGGCAAAATTGTCCATCATTTCCTTGGAAATAATAGCAAATGGAAGTAGAAAAAGGAAAAGGGTGAGATGCTGTGAGCTGGGAAAATTGAAGTCATTTTGAGAGACGAACAGAAAAAAAAGTAACCTAAAGGGAATTAAGGACACTTATTTAAAAGGAAGGTATTGGTTGTTAGATAAGAACACATGAACAAGAAGGCAGACAGACATTTTGTGAAACATATTGTCCAGATATTTTATTTTTTTTCATTTCTTTGTTACTCCAGAGGAAAGTGGCAAAGATAAAACTGAAGTGGTGCAGATGATAAAGGATAGAGAGAGCAAGATCCAGACATATTACCGCACCTTTGTGCTTTTCAGGAAAAAAATCCCTTCAAAAATGAACATTCTTTTAACAACAAATTGGACAAAGGGTAAAAATATTTTCACTATGCGTGTGTTTGTGTCTGTGGTTTTAGTGACCTAAAGCAATGTAGCATCTTTATTTTTATTTTTTCTCAAACATGTTATTAAGTATAAACGTATCCCTGGGCAGACAGGTTTTGAGAGATGCTTCACATTGAAATAGGATCCATGGCTGAATTACATCCTTTCCTATATTTGTTGTAAAACAGACAAAACAGAATCTGTTGCAAATTATAATAAAACTGGATTTCACTAACTAAATCTTTAGCACAACTTATAATTGGTTTAATAGATGTTTCTTGAATATTTTAAGTAAAATATTGTGTAAAACCATATCAAACATTGTTGATGGACACCAATGTAAAGATTGCAAGAAAAAAAAAATGTCTTCAGTGTCTAGTGGACACTGAGCGTCTCCAAAATTGCAGAATTTTGGAGACGCTGCAGAGAACTAACAGTTGGAAGCTCCAAATTAAAAGAGCTGAAACCTGGGAGAGTTTTAAAGTGGATTATGGTGATTACAATTCATACACATCTGTCGCTCCTTATGTATGCATAATAAATGCATGGATGATGTGGAGACATTTCATTTCATTAGCTTAACAAAGTTATTTTGTGTTGAGGCTTCCAGAAATCGCCTGCTGCACTTGCAGATTATGCATCTGTACTTACTTTTAAGCAAGATAGTCAATAGAGTAGAATAGAACAAAATAGAATAAATCATGCAGCTAAACAAAAATGAAAATAGAATTGAATGGGTAAGGGATGATGTATGACACTGCTACTTTTAAGTATTTAAATATGTTTTAAATCATTTGGTGTGACTTTTGAAATACCTATGAAGTCAAATATGCATTATTAGTTCTTAAAATATCTATATATTTTGTAATCAAGTCACATAAACAAGTCATAAGGAATACAAAACATTTTCACAGGTTTCATTTTAAGGAAAATACGATAGTGCAGAAATGTTAGGCAAGTCCTGCTGAACCATTATCAAGTACTTTAAAAATATATAAAGTTAAAAAGTTACTTACAGACCATTACGGGGATTTAAAGGACTTTTAGTGATAATTGAGAGGAAGTGATAAAATGGCTGGTGCTTTTGACTCTATTGAACATTGAGTAATGCAATGCTGTCCCTCCCCCACCTGATGCTTCATATGGACAGTAAGCTGAATAAAACAAGGCTTTTACAAAACACTTTTCCCTAATTTATCAAATTAACAAATTGAACTGTATGTCTGTTGTGATTTAGTCAAGGTTAAAGTTTATCATGCAGTGAGAATCTCAGTTTGACCTACAACCGGTGATTATACATCATATTAATTAAGTGTACATCCTTAATGTACACTGTATACATTAAGGATAATGGAATGCAGATTCTTTTTTTTACAATCATTATTGAACAAAAGTTAAGGTGACAAGAAAATCATATTATATTATATTATATTACATTATATAAGAGGAACTTTTTAAGATTTAATTGCCCGACTCTAACTCGGCCTTGTGTTTCACCCCTCCAGGACTAACTGAAACGTTTGTTGCATGTTGAACACATTTTCCTCTCCTGCCACGCTCCTTAACTCCAGTTATGTCAGCACGTGGTTCGAAAGGATTAGCATCATGGTGATCCTACTCAACTGTGTGACGCTTGGCATGTACCAGCCCTGCGAGAACATTGACTGCACCTCGGACCGCTGTCAGATACTCCAGGTAAGGCGGACTTTTGTGTGTGAGTGACGACGTGTAATCACACCGAGGGAGATGTAGAACAAAACATCCAATTACAGAAAACGCACTCCGCTTCTTGTTGACATTCTTCAAGCTGTGATGGAAAAACACACTTCAGATAGATTTTTTGTTTTTCCCCCTCCTGGAATGTTTATATTTTCTCCATCCTCTGAGGAGGGAACTGGGGCTTTGTTTGTGTTGATAAAGTCTTGCAAAGCAGCATTGAGATTTTTTGTCACCTGTTGAGAGGAGGAACCACTTTTGAGAGAGCGATTGTGGAGGTTCTCAAATGGCACAAGTGGCTTTTGAGAACATTCACTTGAAATCCAGGTTTACCTGCAGGCTTTTCCTAATCTGCAATTTATTACTCAAATAAGAAACTAAACTGTTAGCCTAGGTTTTGTTTAAGGACATTGCCACCTTCACTAAGCCCTTATAATAAACTCCATTGCTTTTTGTCAAACAGAATAAAGTCTGGTAGCATCTGTGCTGAGTGTTAGCTAATCTAAAGCAACAGATTTCCCCAAACTCTGTTTTTTGTTTCAACACCTGACACTTCCTATGCTCTGTAGATCCCAGATATTAACAGCAGTAGTGAAAAAATGCAGCTGGCCAACTTCTTAATTATAGTCGCACACATAATGGAAAACAGCTAATCTCATTCTCATTGTGGCTTTCCTTTTATATTTGCTTCATTGTTGCTTGTTTACTTGTCTAATTATGTAAAAATTGTTACTGGCAGTTAAACCAACCGACATGTTTCTATTGATTCCTGTAGGACATGTACATAAAATAGAGTGCATAAATCATTCGTATTTATTTATTTATTTATTTTCAAATTGCTGATATTTTGCCATTGTATCAGTAAGCCATGTTGGGCTTAGGCGGACAATGTGTTATTGCCAGCTGGCGGCGGAATCAGTGTGTACCTCTGGGATTGTAATTGTTTTTCACTGAAGGCTCAATTTCAGTGGCGACACAGATGACCTAATTTTGCCTCAAATGGGTTTTTTCATGGAACTAAAACCTTTCTGCTGTGACCTGCATCGAAACAGTATTGTTAGTATATTTAGTTTACTCCTTTTGCTCCCATTACCCCCTCCACCGAACACTATCTTCATGTTTTACTCTGTAACAAGCATACTGCCTCCCCAGGTAGGGGTCCTGTTCCGGTAGCTGCTAATGGTAACTGGAAGGATTTTTGTGACAGAGCTGAGATAGTAAACATGGCCCTAAAATGTGTCTGAGGCCCTCTGCAAATTCTGTTAGCCCAGCATGAACTCACATTTAATTCACAAGGTCTTGATTGAGATATGAACAAGTTAAAGTCAAAGACCTCATATAGCTGAAAGCCTGGTGGAGGTGTAGTCTTCAGTCAATATGCATAAATAGGACATGGATTGATGGATCAATTTTCATAATTACTGTGAAAATGATTTACTCTGTGTTGATGCTACCGGAAAGTCAAATGAACTCTTAAACATGTAAAGCCACTTTGGCATTTGCAGCAAATAAATTGACCCCAACCACCATGACAGAAGATTCTTCCTGTTTCCCACAGTTTTCATTTGAGTGACTTTTAAGAAATTTGTGGAAATATATGTGAAAGATAAACTTTTTCTTCTTAATTGCTTTTCACTGAAAGCTCAACGACTCTATATTCTTACTGTCAATAAAAAGTCATTTTTATTGACAGAAAAATGTCAATAAAAATATATAACCCCTGTAAATAGGGGTTATATATTTTTTATTGCACACTTTATAATTCTTTTTCTGATCAGTCTTTTTAAGAAGAAAATAACATATTTTTTTTATTTCACACCCCTAAGATCACAATAAATAAAACTTTTTCCACCTCTTTTGTAAAATTTTCCCTAAATTATGCAACTGGGATTATAGACTTCATTCTCTACAACCCTTTCAGAAGATGTACCGAAACTCAAGCAACCTGGTCAAAACAATCATTGTATCTGTTTTAATTCTTGAAAATATCTTTGAAAAATAAAAAGTTATTTTTTAAAAAAGCTCAAAAATATCCATTTGTAGAGAGCAAACCACCAAATGTACATTACCAACTTAGAGGAGAGTATTACAATTTAATTTAAAGCTTAAGTTTTTCTCAGCAGTTTTTTTTTTTTTTAAGTATGTAAATGTAGTTACTCTGATTACAATTACTGCATTTTAAGATGCATTAACTTTTCAAATGCCATTTATCTTCTGATTATATCTTTCAACTGCTCCCTAAAATAAAAACAGAGACTAAAGATAACTTTGCCAGATATTTCTTTTCTTGCCCTATATCCCTGTGAGTATTAAGCGAACGTTAATCCTCCGGGTACATCTGGTAATTTTGTCAGTATCACATCAAGTAAGACACACATAACATAATTTTTAAATCATTCACCATCACAATCTTGATGACCCACTTACTACGTCCTTTCCTCTTGGCAAATAAGTGGCACAATGACAGCATATAAAACAGCTTCCACACCAGCTCATACATCAAACCATGAAAGGGCCCATCGCAAGACACCCTCAACCTCTTTACAAATCATGCAGATGATGGAACCTGATAGGGTGACTGAAGAGAACGCTGGCGCCGGTGACAAATAACTATGATGAATTCATTCCCCTTCCTCTCAAAGCAGCAAGGGATGGGAATCTGACTGTTGCATCCACTGTCAGATTACATATGAAGTGTGCAGGCTGAATTATTTATCAAAACATCATTTAAACAGCATGTAGGCCAGACTTCTCGCCTTCCCGATGGAATTCTGCCAGGTCCGAATTACGGGTTGATAATGAGATAATCCATCTCATTGTCTTTTTTTAGCTGTGTTTGCACGCTTGCTTGCCCCCATGCACAAATTTGCGCTGGCTTATATTTGAACTTAAATAAATCCTAAATCTGTATGTCATGCTTAGTTGTATGGAAAGGAGCTTATTTACTGTGTATTCATCTGCTTGACTCTTCCAAGTCAAACGCAAGAAAAAGGATTTTTCAAAAGTTGCACCATGGATAAATGTTTAGAATTTAAGTTGTTTTGCAGAAGGAAACTTTTCTTTTCCTTTTTCTTTTGCTGTTTATCATTACTGAATGGTTACGAGTGTCAATGTATGTTCCTCTTTTCCATAGTCTAGCCTTTTACAACTGCTACAGATTTTTTCTGAGCATGTCTTACCCCTTCATACCAACTAAAACAGCACTTCATTAAAATCTTCAGAAATTGGATTTCTTGCCAAATATATTATGTGCTTGATAGAGTCAAATTGTTTTCCATACAGTTTGCAAAACAACTTCCACCAGACAGTCATAAAAGTTAATTATCTAAGTAGCAGCAGATCCAGGTCCTGCAGCATAGCTCAACTTAGTAGCAGCAGTGGGATCGTAGCAACAAAAAGAATCTCATGGAGTAGCTGCCACTGGCAGTCCGCAGTCTTCACATCAGTAAAAACAGTGATCAGGCTCCTTGTTTCTAGTGATCAGTGTATTCATTTGACGCATCAGACTCCCAAAATCAAAAACATATTCAAATTTAAGGAGACTGGAGAAAGCTTCAAGATTTCAACTTGCAATTAAATTGCAAAATATTTTTGTCATGCAAAATAAGTTCTGGCATTAAACCTGAATGAGAACTGGGGAAGACAAGAGGAGAAGAGAAGAGGAGGGGGTCATAACTTCTCAAAAGAACGTTATCAGGATAAGATGATCTGCAAAAGAACTGTTTTTCTGTTGTTGTTTTTTTCTTGTACGCATGTTGTTATTTTTGCACTACTATACACTGATCCGAAATCAGTAAATTGTGAGGAAACAACTTACTGGGTTACCTGTGCTGTTAACATTGTGGTAGAATAATCAGTAACAAAACTATTTGAGTCCCTGGATCCCTGTGTTGGCTCTGTGCAGAAATGGTATTAACTGGCCTTTGATAAAATAATGGGCGATTGGACTTAAGATGAAAATGAGCATCCAAGCTCTGGAAAAATAGCTGAGTTAGTTTCCAAAATGATATATGGTGAATGTGTGACCACAGCGTAGCAAACTTTCATATGTACTATTGATCCAGAGCTGCTGTGTATATGGATTTTTTGTGAGTCATGTGCTGCCATCAAGTTAAGTTCTTATAGGGTCACACAGTTATTACAGTGAGGATTTATACATCATAAAGAGACAAATCAAAGAATGGCTGAAATGTTGTGAAAAGGAAGAACTGTGTTCTTTTTTTTTTTTTTACAAAACTCTGAAATCTCTCTGCTTCCCCTCTTAGTGATATTGATTTTAGATAGAAATAAACATCTACTATTGTGAATCCTAGAAAATAGCATCCTTTGCACTTTTTGTCTACTATCTGATGAACAAAGACCTATGTTTGATAAATGCTAAAAGCCAAACATATTCTTAACAGCTTATTTTACATATCTTGTTTATTTATGGTCATATTTGGACTATAAAAATACCACATTCCCTCTAATGTACCTTTTGAAAATGATCTCATTTGAGACACACTGCCTGCATTTCTTTCGGTATGGATGGCTGACAAATTGCTTTTCACCAAGCAGCAATGGGTCCATTTGAATGTTCAGGCCTTGAGAAACACTTTGTCAAGAGGTACTTTGAATAATTCTGTGCAGGAATATGTAAAAAGGCAGTAAATGCAGTCATTCAGCCCAGGGCAAAGCACATGGAAGATTCTGTTCCATAAATACAATGGGCTCTTAAGCCAGTCATCTGAGCATAATAATGTATCCTGGACAACATAAGGATATGTTCACATCTGTCTCAGTTTATCTTTTTTTCCCTCCTTCATCTTTCTTGTAGTTTTGTTTGTATTCCTCTGTTGTTTTCATTGTTATTTAGTAATTTGGATCTGGTCAAACAGAAAACTCAAATCTCATTGTTTTTCTTTAGGATGCTAATCATAATCTCATTAAAAAAAATGTAAAAAAAAGTAATCACTCAGATAATGTTGTCCATATCCGACAAAGGAGAAGCAGAGAGAGCCATCAGAACACAAACCTCATTCTTATTATTATTGAATGAACATCTGTGGTGATTAATGGAGCAGTTCTTCTGGGGAAAAAAAAAAAAATGCCCGACAGCTTCTGAGAAACTGGTGCACTTAAAGTCGTGAATGTGCCATTGAATAGTGCAAGATGAGCAATTATAGCTAATTTTAAAGAGTTTAGGCTGATATAAAATTGAAGAAAAATTTATCAGCGCGGGGTAGACTTAGCAGTACGTCTGAATCATGTGAGAATTCTGGTTTTTGCTGATAGCTTGAGCTTAGTGACATTAAACTTTCATTCAGAGTATCTTGAATAAGATCAAAATCTCAGTGTGATCTTTCTTCACTTGCCTCACTGTTTACATTTCTTTTCACAGGCCTTCGATGCATTTATCTACATCTTCTTTGCATTGGAGATGGTGGTAAAGATGGTGGCTCTTGGGATCTTTGGCCGTCGCTGTTACTTGGGAGACACCTGGAACAGGCTGGATTTTTTCATCGTCATGGCTGGGTGAGCAAGTGTTTCAGAAAGCAAGAGTCATATTTGTAGCTCCTAAAAAAGGCCTAACAGTGAGTCTGTTAGACTCAACACCTTCCCCAATTATGTCTTTGTCCAGAGTGTCATTATCATGATAATATCCATCCATCTACTCTTCCATATCTGTTTCATTAATGGATGCAGGGGGTTAAGGCTAATTCAAGATAACACAGAGCATGAGAGAGCACACAGTGTAATTATATTATGTTATTGTTATAGGTGACTTAATTTGTTTGATTCAAATTCTGTGGTAACTCATTTATATTTACAATAGGTAACCATTTCCTACTTGTTGCTTTCCTTAAAGTGCTATACGACAGTATTTTTGGATTGTTTTTTGTGACTTGCTAACAAAACGTTGTGCATACTTGTAAAATATAAGGAAACAACAGATTGTTTATGGAAGTTCTTACAAATAATTCAACCCTCTTTACTCTAAAACCCTTAAAATAATAATGGAAAAAAATAAAACTCTGCAGCCTCAGAGGTTGCATATTCATGATATGTTAAACAGTTAGAATGACCCTGTCAAAGTCCAAAAGTAAATCCGGATTAGAATCTGTAGCAACAGTACTTGTAACAACATAATGTAACTGAGCTTGAGATGTTTAGTAAAGAACAATTCATCTGTGATGTGCTAAGTATGTATAAGCTGGAGGAGGTGACGTATATGTTACCTTTGAGGAAAAAAAGGTTAAGAAGTTCTCGGAAAATATAATTTTCCACTTTACAAATATGTATGGTGTTGTGCCTGTGGATTACAGAAAATCCTAAATAAATACATTGAAGTTTGTGGTTGTGATGGGTCAAAATGTGAAAAAGTTTAAGTGTTATTCATTATTTGTTATTATCATTTTCTAATTGTAATGAAAGTTGAAGCAAATGCAAAATTTTGCATTTTTCTTTTTTCCATTTTCTCCATTTAGCATGCAATTGTTATTTTTATAACTTTTTCAGCTGAGCATCTTCAGACAGTTAAATCATAAGCAACTCTTGCACAACCAAATGCAGCTCTACAAGGAATTTTACATTTCCCTCAATCTTCTCATAAAGTTTGAGTTTGGGTTACTTTAGAAGCTTAATATTTTCTCCTTAATTGATGAAGAAATTAGCCTGACCCCTCTTTGATAATTTCTCCCAGACTTTCCAAACTGAATGGCCTAAATTGCTCTCTTCAAGTGAGCAACTGATTGCCCATACAAACTCTACACAATCCACTGCCAATAAAATAAATTAATCCTTCAGTGCCTTAATAAAATTGTACATTTCATTCCCATGTTTTACAATCAAGACACGATTGCTTTTTCACAAGACTTGGGCATTTGTACACATATAAGTTTGATAATTTTGGCTCTGTTGTGGAAAAAAAGTACCAATAACTCATTCATTATACTGCAAAAATTGTCACAAAATGACTAAATGTAAAAAAATAAATATATATTTTAGTGACATGTTGCACCTGCTTACACACTTCACTTCTATTACGACACACAGTGTCACTGTACAGAAAAGCCATGCTGCAAAAGCACTCACATCAATAGTCAGACCATGTTTTTCATAAGATTAACATGTTCTTCCCAATAGTTAATTGCTGTTTCCATTGGAGACCGATGCATCCAGTCACATACAGAGAAAACACATCTGCTCAAACACCTGCTTTGATCGAAGTGAAATGAGACGCTCAGACATGGGTAATAAAGCAAGTCTGGGTAGGTGTGTATATTAGTCATGATGCAGAACATCAATCTGTTGGCACAGTAGAGTGGGACTGTAGAGACACACCCTGCCTGAGCCCGTCATAAAATAAATCTCTTTAGATTATTTGGGAAGCATGTTTATAGATGGAGTGTTAAAGTGTTGAGGTTAGATTTTGGTTAAGATTTAGTATTTTTTTTAAACATTAGCTTCACCTTTAAGGTGTGTTTTTCTGTACGTGTGAGAAAGACAAAGAGATTTAGATTGGAAGAGTGCTTGGTATATTTGCAGAAAAACAACAACAGAGCTCCAGACTTACCAGGGTAGCTAGAGGGACATTCATCTTCATTTGACCTGAATCACTTTATCCCCAGTGAATGTGCAGAGGCTCTCAGTGCCTGTGTGCTTTTAAGGCTTAAAATCGGCATCAAAAGTTTAGAACTGTAGAGTTTGGATATGGATTTGTGTGAACACCTCTTGTCTTTGCTTTTCTTCTCAATAACTGTACATTAGCTTAGAGCCTGAGCTAATTATAGAGAGCATGTCCAGCATTTCCAGACCCAAGCACAGCCCAAATTCTGTTATGAGCTCTATGTCGTTTTCTTGTCTCTCTTTTTCCCATAGGCACCACCTCACTATTTCATAGTCCTTCTGCAGCCTTTCTTTCTGTCTATCTGACTCATCATCCCCACTCCAGACAATATGCAGCTTGTCACCCAAATTGACATGTGTAGTCTCGTGTTACCTTTTTTCATATCACCCAAATCCACTGCACAAATCCTAGTCTTCCCTGTCTTTACTTTAAAAAATAAAATGAAAAAATAAAATAAAATAAACACAAACAGTTGAATCTTTTTTAACTATGCTGCTGAGATCATTGTTTACTCAATTTCTGCATCACCCTTTATGGTTAATCTACCTGGCTGAAACAAGGGGAAACAAATATAACAAGTAAAAAATCAATAAAACACAATTTGGATTTAGGTGCAACCAGCCGTATATCTTCATATATCTATTTGGAAAAAATAAAAATAAAAACTTAGAAAGTGAATAAAGTTATAGTTAGTAGAAGAATTACAACATAGTGATTTTAATGACCCAGATAGGCAGTTTCTATTATTATTATTATTATTATTATTATTATTATTATTATTATTATTATTATTATTATTATTATTATTATTATTATTA
>CAEFZY010048050.1:0-16779 GCA_903066815.1 Brachyrhaphis roseni | reverse complement strand
ACCTGCTGGCCTCAGGTTTGCAACCAGCTTCTGCCTGAGAAACCAGTAACCTGCTCCCAGTGTCAGAATCTCACTGAGGAAGAAACTGCATTAGGCTTTCTATCACTTTATTTTATCTGCTATAACTGATAAATAGCAGATAAAATAAAGTATAAGTCAATAAGGTTTAATTTACAATTTTTATGTCTTCGTGTCATGAGGTAGATCTCAGCCAGCTGGTGAGAGAAAAAGTAGATCTTGGTCTCAAAAAGTATGAACACCCCTGGTTTACAAGTATGACATTTAATTTGGATGGGACAAAACGTTGAAGAGCAGATCCCAAAGGGGGAACAAACTAGCAAAGGTCGAGAAACAAATGTACAAACTAAACAATTTAGAGCCCAAATTAAAAAGGATGAATGGATGGATGGATAGATAGATATTTTTCTCCTCATTTAGAAAACACAGCAGCTCACCAGGTAAATAAAAGCCGTTTTCAGGACAGATCTTTCCTCATAAGCGATCAGTTTGATACCTGGAGCTCTGTCCTGATACGTTTTCGGATAATGTTTTGATCTGGTTTTATTTTGTGTAGCAGAAATCGGTTGTTGTGTTCGAACAGGTTTAACCGAACTGAGGACTAAACCCGTTTTAAAAGGGCTGTAAAACAAAAACTGAAATTAGAGCAATATTTACGCCTAAGTTAGAATTGACGCAGCTAAATGTGTGGCACAATGCGGATCAATGCAGTGGTACATTATTGTTAAAATGTTCCACTCTGTCACTGATGGGATTTTAAAAGGGAAATTCAGCTTTTCACGCAACCCTTCAATTTCTTCGTCTATTAATAATATCGAGATTTGACCATATCTGTTTAGTATTGTGACGTTTCAAAATCACGTAAGAGGTAGACTACCTGAAAATACTTAGTAAATGGCATCACACCTATAATTATCACAGTAAATAGGTCAAAACCCGCTCGTATTAGCAAACATAAAACAGTTCAAACTGATCCAGACTAGCCCGTAAGCTAACACTAACTTCACAAATAGACATTAGCTTCGCACAGCTTTCACAGCATGTACGTACCGGTGATTCTGGGAGAAGAGTAAATGTTTACTTTTGTCAGTCGTGATCTCTTCTGGAAGGGGAACCAGTGTGAATTCTTGCCATTCCGCTCCCCTCGGCTCTCCACTTCACCCCGGCTCCGCGGCTAACGACGGTTAGCTTCGTAACGCTAGCTGGCCATGTAGCAGATGGCCAAGAGAGCTAACCGTAAACAAAGTTACTTTTACAGACAAACAGTCTAGAACACTGAATTCTTGGGGCGGAAAAAAATAAACGTCCCACCCAGCCCACCGCAGCTGAGTGGAGCCCAAGCGGATGGCGAAGTGTGGGCATAAAAGGACAGCAGTGGTATTTCTCTCTCGGTGGCTCCTCCCTGTTTCTCTGAACTCGGTGTTTTTCCACCTCCCACTTCTGCGTTCATAAAAATCTCCGCTCATGTGAAGGACAGACAGCAGAGGACACGTTATCGGTCCAGAATTAAACTGGGTCCTAAGCTCCAAAAGTCACAGAACATACCGTGTCGATATTACAACTGGTAAAAAAAAAAAAAGAAAGAGATTATTTTCAGTTCCATTATGCAACCAGCTCAGATTCAGATTAATATCATATGTTCCCTGTGCAAAATAACACTGATATTTGCTGTAAATCCTAATTCTCCAGCCTGCATGTACCTCTCAACGTGTCTCAAATGTCACAAGAAAGAAAAAATAATGACTGGTTTTTAAAAAATACAAAAGTATGTCTGCTGGCCCCATAACAAACTGGGAGTTACAGAAAACTGGTTTTAAAACACAGATGCAGCTACTTTAAAAAGGTTAAAAATCATTTTTAGATTCATCACATAAAGATTATTTTAAAAGTGTGTGTCTGTTCATTTTAATGTTATTGCAATTATTTCTATGAAAATAAGATAAATATACCATTGACATATATGATTCTTTGGGTAATAAATTCATTATGTTTTGAACTTAATTGCCTAAATGACATGAAAGTTCTGGGATATTTCTGAGACGCATCTGTAATGGCACAAAAGAAAAGGGACACTTGGCAACTAAATGCCTTAAGCAGCTGTGTGCTTTCAAGGTGAGTTAGAGCAGCTGAGCTCACATGTCTCAGATGAAAAAAAACATGAGAGCTGCACATTCAAGAGAGGAAAAAGAGACTGAATGAAGTGAGGATCCAATATTTGAAACCACTTTCAGAAGAAACCACTATATATATATATGATATGTATGTATATATATATATATATATATATATAATATCATATTAACTAACGAGTAAGCCCGCATAAGATATTATTGTTAACCATTGATATACTGATTCTGGTTTAATCACTGTTCAGTTTCTTTTCTGTCCTTACAGTGTTGGAAACATTTAGCATTTTGGTTGCTGCATCATGAATGAGCAATATCTGCAGTGATACTACATCACATGCAGTGATGATACTACATCACTGCATGTGCAGTGATACTGCACATGCCATATAATTGGCATGTGCAGCACAAATGAATGACAACTGGAATATAACAGCTGACAAACAATGCGTGCCAAACAGCCCTTTGGGACATTAACATTACACTCAGTGATATTGTGCAGAAAATACACTGCATAGTTGAAAACCAATCAACCAATTTATTCGCTTAAAGAATTTTGAGAATGTTATTTGTTTTATCTACTTAAGATGTTTCCTGCAGTATTTGTGAAATGTTCCTGTCTGGTTTTAAATCCCTCAACAGACCTCAAGCAGTCCCTCTCAAAGTTTATAATGACATTCTTTACATTGTGAACTCTGCACCAGTCTGCATCCTTTTATATAGTAGATAATCTTGTCATGATTTCTCAGCAGGTTGCTGGTGTGATAGGTTTACTGTAGCTTTGAGTTGGTAGCAGAGTATCATTCAGACAACGATGTGCAAAAATAGAACCTCTTAATGAGTCACTAATTCTCTGCAAGGTGAATCTATTCATATTTTTTAACCTACCATTTTTAAGGACCACATTGTCAGACAGCTGGGCCAAAATAAAAATACAGCAAAAGAAGAAGACTAGCCATTGAACTGTTGGACATAGAAAAAGTTTGCCCCTCTTGAAGTTAATCAAAAGGGCCAAAGGAGAAACAGCTCATGACGCAAAAGCATGCATGGGATCTGTCAAACATAGGGGTGCTTATGTTATCATCTGCGTAAATCTGGTTGCTACAAACTCAATGATATTTATTGATATTTCACTGCTGCTGCAGACAACAGGATGAGGTATGAGGGAGCATCCAGTAAACCGGGACACAGACAAAAAGCACCAGAAGCTCTAAAACTCAACTTATTCACAAGCTTTCAAAAAGCTTATTGTGTTACTGCATTCACAGTGAATTCTACAGCAAAAGAGCTGAGAAATAATGACAAATAAATAAATAAAAATAAAGACAAATAACACTTTCTTCTATTAACTATTTTTGATATTAAAATCAGAAACAAGATCTTAAATGTAATGATAATTTCAAATTAACTTTTCTGAAGCTTATTGAGAAAACGTAACTTTACAACTTAGTGTTTATCCATGATACATTCTATAGGTTTCAGACACAATCATACCTGTTTGACCTTTGCAAAATGCCATGGTACTTAATGGAAGTGGAGGTGGACACTTTAGGTCAAAGGTAGCTAATGATGTTGTCAAAAGCTCCTTATAGCTTTTGACAACAACTTCTCACATTTTACACAGTAGGGAATGACTGGATGTCTGCATTAGGAGATAGGGTTTGTTAAAAAATGTGCAAAGTTTAGGACTTAAAGCAGCTATTCAGTAAAATGTATGCTGTTTCATGAGATCTATATTGTGTCATATGCTTTATATGATTGGTTGATTGTTTTATTTATTGACTGAAACCAGACGTTTTTGAAATCGTTTATGTCAATAAACTGGAGAATGTGAACATTATGTATTGTTTGAGGTTCTACTGCCATCTAGTGGAGCAACAATAACCCTGAATAACCTGATTATGGGTGAAGACTTGGATGGCTTTGTAATTGAAACATTGTTAGGACAGTTTTTCTATCACATACGACGCTGTAGTGACCGACTGCTCCTGATGGGGCCCAGAGTCTGGGCCTCATAAGAGGAAGTGATGTTTTTGGAAGTTATGCTTAGGTTAGACTTTGGGTTAGGCATGTACCGGTCTTGTGCGAAATTCGGTTCTAATACTAGGATTAAGGCAGATCCCCAGGCCTTTTGTAGCATTTCTCAACACTCACTCAACACTTTTTAGCATTCATTTTTTTTAAGCAACATACATTTTAGCAACATAATTTTGAATTCAGAAGTCCAGTCAAGAAAATGTAATGTAATTCAAGCATAGCTCCGCTAGAGGGGGCTATATGAACGTATACCATAAAGACTCCGCCCTTATGCTTTCGTCAGAGTGTTTGCGGAAGTGAACGTCTTGTCTTGTTTTGGTCGCCCCCTTTTCTGTAAAAATAAATAAAAACTACAACAGATAATGACCCAGATGCCCAGTCCTCCACCTGAAGAGTTGGTCAAACAATGGGAAAGGTTAGCACGGTCTTACACCTTATAGCTCCATGAGCCGCTTAATAGCCTGCAGTTACAACATTAACTCTGCGTTAGTCCTCTCGCCTCGTCTCAATGTTCGTGCTTTGGGTTTAATTCAAAGCTAAAACTGAATCCATGACAGCCAGCTTAAATTACAACTGTAAAAATCAGAATTAGTATAAAATTGTTGAAATTAGAGCGCGGAATAATACAAGTGAACTTTTTAAGGAAGGTAGTTGGGTTCCTATTCAGTCTGAATTTTGCTTTTATTCACTCATTTTATTTTATTTTATTTTTTAAATAAAAGTGTGGACAAAGGAGAACTAAGCATATAAAAGTGTTTAAGGTTCCAAACTTTTCTCTTCCCCATTTCTAAAACGAAAAAAGGGGAAAGAAGTTATGTCTGCCATTTTTTCTAGATATAAATAAATTATAAATGAGTGACAGACTGCAATTCAAAAGAATGAATAGCCAGTGCCCCATAAATGTGTGCTTTTACAAAATTGCATTTAGACTTGAACACAAAAAAATGACATTAATTTAAAGGTTTTGGGAATTTTTCAGAATTAAAAATAATAATTTAATCACATGTTTGATCAAACCTGATTCATAATGCAAAAATATCACATTGTTTCTTATGTACATCAAGCCAAAATGTACATAAGTAACTGGCTGGCAGGAACAAATGCCAAAAATTTGTGAAAAATTGTACCAAATAGTCACAACAAACCCAACCCAGTATGTATATTCATGATGTAGCTCAATCTCCCATAACACAGTTATTTAACAGAATACATTATTACAGAGTCTTGGTTCTGAGTGTTACAGATGAGTAGTGTTGGATTTTGTGAAAACATCTGTGTGTGTGTGTGTTGCTCTGATGCAGTGAGCAGAAACGACTCAGGCAGCAGGTGATGGAGGAAGACACTGAGGACTGGCAGAGGAGCCCAGACTTCTTCGGCCTGGAGCGAGTCGGTGGCATGGACCTCTCCTTTATCAAAGGGGATGAAGTCAATGCCTGCGCCCAGCTCGTTGTGCTCAGTTACCCTGATTTGAAGGTGAGCTGACCTCCATCACATAGCGTAACACCGAGCCGAGCTTCCCTCCAGTAGTGAAATAACAGAACAGTGGCAGTAAAAAATCTTTTCTACTCTTTTGCTTAACAGACGTGAGCTTGTTTTTTTCATCAGCGCCATTCAGTTAGCAGAGGAGCTATTAAAAAACATAGCACAATAAAATGAAAAAACGAGTTTATTAATATTTGCTTGGCCTTTTAAGGCTTTATATTGGCCACAGCTGAAATTTTGTCTGACAGCTGCAGGCGACCTTTAAAAGCAGTCGTACTTGAAGTGTTCGCTCTTTGAGTCATCATTATTTTTAATTAGCTGCTGTTTTTATGACTTCAGAAAGGTGATAGCATGAGGGAAACATTACTCCAGCTGGGATATTTGCTTGGTGTCTAGAGTGACATATAGTTTAAAATGCTTTGTAATGTCTACCAGGCCATTTATCTTCATCATCCAATGCCAAAACCTGTAATGCGATCAATTCAATTGGTCCTATTTTATTGTAATTTTACTGCATACTAAACAACTCCAGACAGTTTTACTCCGAGATCTATAAAAATGTAAGTGGAGTGAAGTACATAATAACAACAGCTGAGTCAGTGACTCCATGGAATTGGTTGTTTTTCCCTAGATATGAAACTTGTTAACAATTTTAGCAATAATTTAAACTTAACTGCATTGTTTTATAGCTAAGATTATATTGGAGTGTATCTAATTGCCTCTTTATTTGATTACAGTGACACTTAACACACACCCCTTTTAAAATGGCAGGTTTTTGTCAGGTAAAAAAAACATGAGGCCGGGCAACAAAACAAGTTTCTAAAAACAATGTGATATTTAACCCCACCCGACAAGGCACCCTTTCAATTCATTTTCCAGAGTCAGTCTTTTTAAGATCATACATTCCATGAGTTTTAGTCTGTCTTATTGGAAATACGGTTTAACTGTTACAGTTTCTCTATACATTTTTTCAGCTTTTTTTTCTTGTTTACATTTTTTTTTGTCAAATGGTACAAAATACAAGAATTTTTGGAAAGATAATCTGAAATTGTTGAGCATGACTTATGTTTACACCAGAAATCCCAAAGATATTGATTAGGGGATGTATACTCTTTTGAGCGCCACTGTATACTGGATGTACACTTATTTAATTCCCTCAAATGTTTGACACTGAACCCATGAAGTAAAGCTGCTGATCAAGATGTTATATTAAAATTATCGTACGTTTTCTGCTTTCTTCTACTGTCTAACAAATCTAGTGCTACACACTGTTTGTGCCACAAGAACTCAAATTGGTCACTGGTAAGGAATAAAAAAGAGAAACCATTTATTGTGCAGTTTGTAACATTGTTATGGGGAGGCTTTTAGGTCATTGGAGTTCATAATATAACACAAATATTTCCTTAAGGCTAGCTGATATTTTTAAAGACAGACATTTTTGACAGTTTGTCATGAAACCAATCATGTGTTGAGGTTCCGTTCACTAGTTTCTGTGCCCAATACCAAAGTCTAATTTGTAGCATCTGCTGTTTACTTTGAAGGAAGGTGATTTAGGTCTTACCTTATAGCATCTGAGGCACAACAGTAAGGTATTTTTAGAGTGACCAGAGAGCTGTGACAGCTTGTGCTCCAGAGAGATGCAGGTTCTGGTCTTCTGAACCCTGCTGATTATCTGCAGGATCCCAGGAAGGTCATCATGGGAGAATCGGTCACCTGTAAATTTCTGCTTAAAATAGACAAAAGATTCAAGCAGTGTGCTTAAAGCATATGTGTGCTTAGTGACATACTTTATAAGCTATTTCTAAATGTTCATCATTTAACACGTGACCCCAAGGTGTAAGCAAACAATCTAGAAACCCAAAATTTTTCATGTTTTGTTTGTTTTTAATAATTCACTATATCAATCTCGAATATCACCATTGAGATAAAATTCCGTTCTACTCTACACAAAATTAAACAAAAACAGTGAAATTCACACAAGTTTCAATGTCTTTGCTGAAAAGCATCCCCCATAGAATAATACTGCCATCACCATGTTTCACGGTGAGTAATGCCTGTTGGTTTTCCAGGAGCATTTTAGTCAAAAACTTTCATTTTGATCTTATCTGACCAGATCAGCTTCTTCTACATGTTTGCTGTGTCTCATACATGGCAGATTCTTGTTGCCTTCTTTCAACAACAGTGTTATTCTTGTCAATTCTCTGTAAAGGCCAGGTTTGTTTAGGACAAATAATACTGTAGTTGCCCTCTTGAGAGATTTTCCCACTTGAGCTGCGAACCCTTTTCCTTTAACTTGACAGCTGCTCAACTCTGTGTTGGTCGATCAAATAAAATCCTAATAAAGCACATTACATAACAAGAACATCATCTTAGACTGTTTCATAATTTAAAACACAAAATGACATCTAAAGCTATATCTCACTTGGTGTGCTCACCGCCTCATCGGTTTTAGTGATTAGATTTTTCTACTGCTGCGTTTTAAGAAATTGAAAGTTAAAGTAAACGCAGAGAGGTAACATTTTTTATCCTTGTAACATGCATACATGAATCTACATTTACATATATATATATATGTATGTGTGTGGGGGTGTGTGTCTGTGTTTTTTTTAAAAGCTGCATGATGTTTTGTAAAAGCTTGAACAAAATGAAAAATAAAAAAAAGTGTGATAGAGGTTGTCAACTGGCTTTTAACAAAACCCAAACAAGCTGGGAGATGTTAATTTTTAACATTTTAAATAAGTGCAGTGGTGCGTCTTAAGTCATTGAAGGGTTTTATAAATGTATAATTGGTTCTGGAGACATTAATTAATTTAAATTTCCAATAGGTTTTGAAAAGAAAATTACGGAAGACAATTAGGGCGGCTGAGATTAAAGTCAGAATTCTTGTTTTTTCAGCGGCCCTAATCGTCTTCCATAGAAAATGGTCTCCATATACAACTCTGCAGAAAAAATAAGACATAGGCCTTTACTAATCTTTTTTTTAATATTCATGGCTGAATTCTTTGTGTAATCATTCAAAACCAAAAATAAGCAACAGTAAATCTGAAAGCAGTTAATGCTTAGCAGATTATTTTTATCTAAACATCTATATTGATTATGTAGAGTTATGTTTTAGAGATGGAGGATTGTTTTTATTGAACAGTCAAAGGTCTGAACAGTACCAGCAATGAGGTGATAGAAGATTTATAAAGACTTATAAAATATATGCCGGTACACTTACAGTTATTCTTAACCATTTTTTTATCATTTCGCACAGCTGGTGGCAGTAAGATGTTTGCATAAATGTGAATGCATCCTAAACCGTAGAGGTGAATTAAACTGGAACACTTGGATCCAGACATCACTCCGTCTCTCTTTTAGGACACTGACTGGTTTCTGCTCTTTCCTCTAAGGTTCTGTATGAAGACAGTCACATGGTGACCCTGATGGCCCCCTATGTCTCTGGCTTCCTAGCCTTCAGGGAAACCCCTTTCCTCCTAGAGGCGCTACAGCGACTGAAGACCAGCCAGCCGACACTTATGCCTCAGGTCTGTGTCCAATGAGGAAAGAAAGACGAGTCTGAATTCTGTTCTGGATTAAACAGGGACCCACAATGTGAGTCCCTGAATTAGTTTTAAAATAATTATTCTCATCTCTGCCTGATCTGATGCAACAAGTCAGATGTACCCGCAATAATTAAACTCGTTTTATTTCTCTTTAAACAGCCTCTAATTAGGACCTGTATTACCCAGGTTCAGCTCGTTCCCTTCAAACACATTAGATCAAGTAGAGCGTCTATGACAAAGCTCCTCTGTTCTCCCTCTCAGTGTTCGTCCATGTGTCGTCTCTAAGTCATCCCACCCACACGCTTCTGTTTGTCACAGCCCACACGCCTCCTCCTCTTCCTCCCCCTCTGTCTCGCCATCCCCACGCAAGAAAATGTGTAGAAACGGTCAGAATTTCTCTCTCTCACACACACAAACTGATTTACTTCTACTGACATTTAGCATGGGCACGCACGCGCTCTGTCCCTGCCCGTTTATCTGCAACCTTTCAAGGGGTCTGTTCCTGACCAGTTCCTATTCCCAGCAGAAAAATAGCTGCATCGTCTCTTCTGGACTCAAACATCCATTGGTGTGTTGAAGTGGGAAAATCTCAAGCTCAGATGTTTTCCTAACACGTCTGAGTTTTCCAACAAAGGGAGTAAAAATGAAAATAAATGGATTGAAATTTTAAAGTGGACATCTCAAACTGTTTAGGGCAGTAGGTGATGGATTAAGGTTTGTTTATGGCTGGCTTTATTATTATTCCAGTTAAGCTGAATAATAATAAATTCAGCTTAACTGGAATAATAAATGATGTACTACGTCATTTACTATGTAGTACATAGTAAATGATCTGTTTCCTTTCAACAGGTGGTGTTTGTGGATGGGAATGGTCTTTTCCACTACAGAGGTACATATTCACTGATTTTTAAAGGATATTTAATGCAACTGTGCTAATACAGGTTAAAGGGTCAATATCCTATAGATAGAAAACCTGTGGACAGATTAAAGAAAAGAGAGCAAAAGAAGGGAGCCAACATATTGAATGATTCAAAGAAATTGTGCCAACAGGAATGGTCAAAAGTCATTCTCTTTGTATGCTCCAACCTTATACAATTGTAAAGGCTGAGAGTGCATGGGCAGCTTTTGCTGACAATTTAAGTCCCGGTCTTTATTTAGTCCAGAAAAATATTTTGAAAATGTGTGTTTTTTTTTAGCCTGTAGGACAGTTTTTTTCCCCTCAACAATAACTACAGTTTAAAAACAAGCAAACAAAAAAAATTCTATGTTCTGTGTGCAAAGCCTGTGAAAAAACAAAAGCAATGTTTTTTATCCGTTACAGAGTTTGGCTTGGCGTGTCATCTTGGGGTGCTGTCAGGTCTTCCCTGTGTGGGCGTGGCTAAGAACCTGCTGCAGGTGCAGGGGGTGCTTAAAGACGAGGAGCACCAATCACAAGTGAGACCACCAAATAATTTTAACTCATATAATGATTATGGATGATCAGAAGACTCACTGTATGTTTTGGAATGAGAAATTATGTGCTGTGTGCTACACACAACACACAAAATTTAAAATTGTTTTAAATGTTTAAAATTGTCCGCATTTTATTTATTTATTTTTTCACTTAAAATATAGTCCCTAACTTAAAAAAGAGAGATCGAAGCCTGGTAAAAATCAGTCCATTGTTCCACAATTTGCTTCTTACAGAGGGTCCGTACCCTCGGATAATGAGAAACAATGGCTTGTTGGAGACATGGACTCTGCTGAAGTTTGAAACAACTGAATCTGATATTACCCAACCGCTAACATTTGGCTGTGATGTATGTAAAGCTGTAAACGACCATCCCCCACTGCGAAGAGATGAGTGCCAAGCGGAGTAGGGTCACAAAATGTTTGCAAGCAATAAAATGACTTAAACATTCCTCTTGCTCCAACTTCAATTGCTCAATATTTGGGAGCGTGGCCAACATGAACTGAATGGCTTCGTTCTCTTCCTCCGCTGCCATTTCCAAACTACACCTATAGGCAGACTATAACTCCAAAACAGCACAGAAAACCAGCGTCATCTTTCACAACTCCTCCTTCTGCTCGCTGATTTGCTCAGCAGAAATGCATCCTAAGAAATTGAGTTGAATGGGACAAATCCTAGATGGAGCAATGAAGAGAGATGAGAATCAAGTGGAACTGCTTAGGAAGGAAATTGTCAGGCTTTCATCAAAGTGAATTAGTGTAAAGCTCATCAATCTAATATTTGCTTGAAACGCTTAATTTTTTCATGGGGTTTGAAATGCGGAAAAAATATTATGAGATTAGGTCTCTAATTTGGATTTTTTTGAAGACTAACCACAAATAGCTTTCTTGTGCTTCATTTAATGTGTCTCTATTAGCTCAATTTGCTTCTCATTTAAAAGAGCTCCAATCCTTGACAGAAAGTTTGAAGGAGTGGTTAGTTTTGTTATTTTGACTTGTTTCTCACTGTAAATGTCAGAGATGGGCAAAGCAACAGACAGAGTTTGTTTTTTGTGTGTTTCCTCAGCTCACATTCGCATGTTTCTGTTTGCTGGAAGAGTGTGTTTATGTTCGGCTTTGACAGTGTGACAAGTCCTTGTTGTGTAGCTAATGCTAATGAGATGCTCTGAATACAAATCAATCCGGAACAAATACCTTTTGGTCCAAGTGTGCTTCTGGGACTGCAAAACCTGGATTTGATTAATATGCAAATGTTCATTTTGTTCCAGTCTGGTGCCTCGGTGACCTAGAGGAGGAGGGACAAGAACAAATTAAAGTCAAAAATCTACCTGATGGACAAACATTCTGTTGCAGTCAGAGAAAAAAAGATGTATGTAAATTTTAGAGGTGTAACGGCACACATCTGGACCAAACATATCCGTTACAGCCATGTTGTTTCAGTACGCACATTTACCAAACAAATACAGCATTGTTTATACCTGAACACATGCAGAATGTTTATGCTCTCAACTAAGTGTGAAATGCAACTTTCTGCAGTTCCGCTTTAAGCTGTCACTAAACTCTGCTATTTGGGAACTTTGAGGTTCTTCACGCTGCTACAGAAAAAAATGTTAAACCGAACCAACAAAGCTTTATATCAGTATTTGCTTTTTTTGACAGCAATAAGGCTCAGTAGCTGTGTCCTCGATTCGCCTCCATTAATAAATTGAGCAGTGTGTATGCGAGCTAAGACCTTCCTACGGGCTCAGATTGACTGTTTTTGACCGTGATTGGTCCATTTCTGCAGATGGCAGTAGGACCACAGATTACCTGTGTCATACCACAGTGACAGTTTCAACAAATATGCAAAAAACTGATTTTTTTATTATTAAAGTTACATACTGCAACTTTAATTGAATAACTCACCTGAAACTCAATGTATTTATTTATATTTTGCAAACATCAGTTAAAGTCCAAATCCAGCTGCCTACAGCATTACCAGTCCTAAATGCTGCACAGTTTAAAATGTGGTAATTTTCCAGCTAGAAGGGAAATTTTGGTTCAAGTATCAAATCCTTTGCAGCCTGTGACTTCTTGTCTTGTATGACTTCTTTTAGTTTTGTCCATCTTCCAGTTTATGCACATCGATATCTTTGTCCCTGTTGAAGAAAGTCATCCCCGCACCATGATGCTACCACCTCCAAGTTGTGCTGTTTTGAGGTGATGTGCAATGTTAGTTTTCTTCTACTTATAAAATTTAAATTTTCTAAAAATGAAGCGAGTTTCCATTGAGATGAAGAAAAGACATATTTGAGCCACTGCTGAGTCCATTTGGATGCAACACACACACTGCTTATGCCTAAAACACTCAAGTGGCATTGTAACATGCTAATTGAATTCTCTGAAGGAGTATCTCTATCTCCCTCAATTAGTGTCTGTTGCTTTGGCATTATAAATATCCCGCCTCCACCACCAGGAGGAATCTGATCTTTATGTACACAGATCAGGGTCTCCCCAGAGGATAAAGTCACACACATCCACCCATTTAACGTCTGTACAACTACTAGCTAGCTTCTCTTTTATTGTCAGTCTCAAGCAGCATTAGTTTCACATGTCCGTGCCGCATCTTTGGGCTCAAGCTTGACTCAGTTTCTGTGGGAAATTTTTGATTTTGCTTCCCATACATATTTTTGCCACCATTGTCACTCTCTGGGGGTTTAACCAATTTGTCTACAGGCACGTACTGAATTGCGACGCTCCACATAAACCACATCTTTGCTGATTGAGGAGTTTGATAAATTAGTAGTGGAATAATGTGTGAAACATAAGCTGCAACAGGCTCCTTTCCAGATTGGAAATTGGACTGAAAATGAGCTCTTTAGAAACTAAATGAGCCATTACGGGATCTCAGATACACATGTAAAAAGCTATGCTGCACAGTTGTTAAGATGTAAGAGTAAGATTACATCCACAATAGACAGAAATAGTTCATCCAAACTATTTAGCTCTATGTCAGACTTTAAAATGAGTTAAAGTTAAAATATAGCAGAACAGAGTTGACATTTAACAAATCTTCATTTGTCCAACAGTCTCAATGCTGTGATAGTTTAACACCACAGAATTTTGTTGCACCTTTATGTTAATTTTTGGTCAGAAAGTAATTTTTTCTTGGTATCTGTGGATGCTATTTTTGCTTCTGGAAGGTTCGCCTCTATTCCAGGTTCTCTCAGTTTGTGGATCATGCCTCTTCTTGAAAAGCTCTGACTCAAGTGTTTATTTGTTGTTTTAAGCTGGTATTGAGTGTTCAGCACCTGACATCAAGTTAAACTTTATGTAATACTTCAAATTCTGTAGAATACCCAGTATTATACATCACACAAATGGTTCTTATTTCTACTTATCTCAAAATAACAAAGAATAAACAAAGGTGCACTTCAGCTGCTATTTTTTCTGTCAAACTAAATTAACAGCCACAAGTGTCCATTTAGTGTCCTTATTTAGGTGTCTTGTCCTGCTTTCCACTCATTTATATCTCCATGTGGTGCTTCTGAACTATTATAAAGGCATTCTCTTAGCTTGCTTCAAGACAAAACATGTTGAAAGACCTTAAACACTCAAAAAAGTGAAAAATGAGAGAAAAGTGAAAGTCTCTAGTTTATCTTTCCTGTCTCTTCCTTCTTTACAAGTCATATCTTCTTTGTCTCTCTTCTTCTCCCCCCTCATTGGTAACCTAGGTGTGATTTAAATCGGTGTGTTCTTGATGACCTCCTCTGTATTTCTGACTTCTGTTCTTTTCTGGCGTTCTGTCCTCCTCTTGAGTCGGAGGAAGCAGGCCGGCCTCTATCTCACACACGGTTGGACTCGTCCCAGCTTGGATTGGATGCTCCGTGCGGCCGTCCTCCTGCTGGCTGCTTGCTGTAATCAGTCATAGTGGAGCAGACACTCCATCCATCACAGGGGCTAAACTCCTTTCATTGCTCTGGCCCATAACACACAGTGCACCTGTCAACAGCAGCCCGCATCGCTACGGCTGACTTTGTCCTGTCTCTTTGACTGTTTGAGCAAAACTTTAGCTGGAACACAGGTCGGATTTAAGTCCCATCAATCTGAGGGTTTTTTCATTCTTTTTGAAAGAATGAAAAAAGAATGATTCAAAGAAATATGTCAGTGTTTTAGAGGTTTTTATTTGGGCTCTTTTAAATTTTGAAAAGGGGATGCTGACCGATTTTGGCTCTGGAATTAATTTCTTTTTGCAGATATTGGCGTTCAAAAGGAAGCAGGGAGGACATTATTTGCTGGCTAAATGAAAAGGAAGCTGTTCACCTTAAATATTTGCTCTGCAGTGCAAACAGTGATTTCCTTGTAGGGCAATATATGATATAAAACATCTGAATGAATGCCTTAAAATATTTTTATATATTTGTATTTTTTTTTCCCTATGTCATTTTAATTGTTGGGGCATATACTTGCATTTAGGTGTTCCAGAAAGACGATCATTATTCTACTTAGAAAATCAAGTTTAGTTTATATGTTTAGCGTATTTCTCAGATAAACATCAGAGAGAGCTTCAAAGTTGATATAAATAAAACTGTAATCTTTATCATAAAAATAAAAACTGCTACAGATGTGGAAAACAATGTAACAGAAAATAAGATTAAACACTTGAACCCTGTTAAAACCTGGTTTCAGCTAGACATGAAAGTCAGGTCACTTGGAGGTTACAGAAAAAAGCCCATAGAGAGTCATTTCTCCCACTTTCTGAGTTAACGGTGTCTTTCACTAAGCTGGTATTTGTTATGTCATGTTGTACATGTCTTTTGACTTTGATTTCTCTCTCTTTGCCCCTGCAGATTGCTGCTCTGCAAAAAGGAGGAGACAGCTTCCCACTCACCGCCGCCTCGGGCAAAGTGCTCGGAAAGGTGCGTCAGAGGACAAACAAACTGAAAAAAAAAAAAAAATAGAAACTTTCAACTAAAGTGGTGCTTTGTTGCAGGCTTACTTCAAAACACAGCCACCCAGTTGAAAGTCAAATTGTTTTAGGGATGATCAACGTCGCAGAGTGCTGAACATTTACGGGAGATATTTGTCTTTATTTTCAGGCGCTGAGAAGCTGCGATAAAAGCTCCAAGCCTGTTTACGTCTCCGTGGGTCACAAAATCAGCCTGGGCACCGCTGTCCGTCTGACACACTCATGCTGCCGCTACCGGGTACCTGAACCCATCAGACAGGTACCCTACGCACAAACACTGCAGGAGTTCATCAGGTTTGACACGTCACAGCAACATGCCTTGCTGTAAGCATGCCGAACTGCTCAGTTGTGAGGCAGAACGCTGCTTCGGTGGGCACGTCTTGCTCATTTCTTGTGTAACGGCGTGCCACTGTGAAGGGAGGCGGTGTGAGCGTCACGCTGTGCCGAGCTTTTCAGTAACAGGGCCTGGGAGGTTTGTAGAAGAGGAAGGAGCGTGCGTGTGAAACATACCCTATCCCGTGTGGATCTTTTACACTCCACCACAAATACACAGATTGTGCTAACACTCTGAGACAATAAGATCCCACATTACAGGGGCGAGTGTGACATGATACGGAGAACTATTCTGGCTCCAATGCTGAGAGCTTAGCAGACTTCAGACCTGGAGACTTAATAAAATAAAAGAACTTCTCAATAATTTCTTGTTCATTTTGAATTGATGTCTTGTCAACTACAGGTCTCTTTTCTGCAATGTTTTAGGAGTTTTAAGCTTCTAGCTGCAGGTCACTGTTGTGATCTTGGTTTAGGAGAGCCTCTGCTGGAAGGGGAGAGGCTAAATGTGTTTCTGCAGCGCTGCTGTGTGAATTCGTGTTCTAGCTTGGGGAGATGAAAATGGCTTTGTATTGATTTTGACTCGAATGATTTGCACCGAATCAGCTACATCAAACTGTTGATTGTAAAGGTAATCTCACTGGTACAGTCGACCACATTTTTATTCAAAATAGTTTGAGTCTTTAAAAAAAAAAAAAAGGTTAATATCCTTTTGCAGCATAGTTTATTTGTTAGGTTCATAAAAATGTTTTAACCTGTTAACATCCACCCGCCAGAAGCCGCCAGAAGCTTATGCACAATTGTTTTACATTCCGAAATGCCAATGGTCACAAAAATAGTATAC